>PVJA010039404.1:5000-19197 GCA_004027025.1 Myocastor coypus | reverse complement strand
CCATCCATCCATCCACCCACCCATCCATCCATCCATCCATCCATCCATCCATCCATCCATTGCATTTGTGCATTCACCCATTTGTCCACATTCTCTCCTTTTTCCTTTCCCTCCCAGCTTCCCTCCCTCTCTCCCTCAGTTCCTTCCTTGAAACCAACATACACTGAGGTCAAAATCAAAATTTTTGCTTATTTACCATTTTCACTTGCAAATATGATTTTCCACATTTTCCCTGTTGAATGCTGGGAGATCATGAAGCATGCTCATTATAGCTAGTTCCCAGGAAAGCAAAAGTCTGGGAATATTGTTGAGAAGAGTTTATCTTTGGGTATCATCACCTGTCTTTAGGATGTGGTCTGAAGTATTCCGTGATAGATGGTAATGAAAATAATGTTCTAGGAAATAGTAACCAGTACTAAAAGGCAGTGCAAGTGTGGAATGATTGAACAACCTCAAGTTTTAGAAACAGGAAAAAATTGAAGACGAAAAATATAGAGTAGAAGACAACTTATTCTGGAAAATTCTCCAGATTTTTCTGGTCATCACTAACATATATTTAATAGCAGCAAAAATAGCTGGTCTTTCTCAGAATTTTGGCACTTCTAGATACTAACATAAGTGTTCTGAGGATTCTATAGTGTTCTCTCTCTCTATATATATACTTTTTAAAGTACTTGTCTTTAGTTAGGTTAGTTAGATGCATGTGTCACCTCTTATTAAAATTCATTTGCAGTTTGGTTAGAGCTCAAAAAAAGTGATCATCCTCGTTTTTATTGTGTAATGCCATCATTTTTATTTCCTTTATTAAAGTCTGCAATAGCCTTGGTTAAAGAAAACATAAGCATAAACACTACCGGTGCTTTGCCCCCACAGCTTCCTGGAACACAGTTTATAAAAACTCCTCCAATTATGAAACACTGCTCTTCATGTATCACCAAAACTTGGGAAAAGACTTCAGATTTTGCCTGTTGCTCTCAAGTCTTGAAGAACTCCAGCTCCCAACCCCTGAGGCACCAGGGTGAGGCCACTGCTCACCTTCCTTATTGGGATGCTCCTCCCTTCTGCCATGGTTTTCTTATTATTTAAATAGGCAGGGTTGGTATAAATAAACCTGCTGCAGAAAAAGCACAGCTGGTATACTGAGAGCAGTATTTAAGTGGAGGTACATCTATGTATTTCTTTAATACTTTTCCTTTATATTCCCTTACCTAACTCACCTCTAAAGAAAACTATTCACACTGTTGGTTGGGAAAAAAAATCATTTGTCAGAGGTGAAAACCTAGGAAAGTAGGTCCTAGGTATCCAAGTATGGTGGCACAAGCCAGGGATCCCTACACTTGGGAGGTTGAGGCAGAGAGAGATCGTGGCTACATAGTGAGGTCAAGGCTGCCTGGTGACACCTTGAGTCAACCAAGTGAAACAACTCAATGCGGTGACTGGTAGGTAGGCACAAGTGTGTACTAACAGCTCCCCAAAGGTGGCCCCCAACCTGTTGCATAAAAAGCAGTGTTTGTTTCTCAAAGAAAAAGGAGAACATCGTCCTCACATGGTGGCTTTGTTGGTTGATGTCTGCAAAGCAAGCAAAAGCTAGGAATTTGAAGGTTTCTGGAAGAGCTAGAGTTGCAGCTTTCTAGAGGAATCATGTGGCCTTCAGAGGAGCTAGTGGGCGAGGTCATCCTCGAGGCTGGGGTGGGGAGTGCTGGAGCCCATCGCCACGGCACTGCAGCAAATCTCTCCCTCTTAGGACCCACCTGTCTTGGCCGGCTGGGACCCTGAGCCATGTTCACAGAGCTACAGGCCACACAGAATACCTAAGAATACTCTTCTAATGCATGTTGACCTCATGATTTCAAACAACAGTTTTGAAAGTGTGGAGTCTTGTCAAAAGATAGATAAAGCAGTAGAAGCATGCACATATGCATGTCTATATCTGGGTGTCTATATATATAGTAAAATCTTCAGCTAATGCCTTCCATATTAGATGAGTGGCCATCTGAAAGGAAGCCTCTGGAAAACTTTCTATTCTGAGAATATATCCTTGTCTTTTCCATCTTGTTAATTATGAACAAAAACACAGTAGCATAAGCATAATAGAACAAAGGGAAATAAACCATAAAGGATTAAAGGGAGAAGAAAAAGAGGCGAGATAAAGGACAGTTTTGAAAGCAATGTTATTTTTTATTATTTGGTGCAGAAAACTGTGAAGCACATAAAACAATCTACAGGAAGTGGGAAAGATTTCTTCTCATTACTGGCCTTGAGGCAATTTTTTAAGCTGCCATAAACTGACAAACAGACATGATGGATATCATTATAAAATACACTGGGTTGGAAAATAGAGCACAGAATGAAATGGTCCACATCAAAGGTAAAAAAAGAAAAAGTCCCACCGAGTTCTCTACAGGGCGAATAGCTCTAAGACTGCTAAAGAGTAATATTGCAAAATTAGCCGCAACCTTGCCCTATTTTTTTTTGCCTGGAAGATCATGTGATCTTGTCTTTATTACTTTGTCATGTGATTGCAAAGTTCATGCCAAGACCTTCCAAGTAAAATTAAGGCCAGCAGGCCTAATCTTGTAGCTTAATACCCAGTGACTATTATGAATCTCCTTCCTATTTAAATAAAGCATTCCAAGGACAAAAATATTAATGCAGGTATTCCCGGGGTTGGAATGCATTTGGACATGGACGGCATACATGTGCACCAACTCTTCTGGGCCTTCAGGGTGAACACTAAACTTTTTAAAGAGTAAGAGCAAGTCCCCTGACACCTCCATTCTGTTCTGTGACCCCACTGTGGCCTGCCAAGGGCCAATCCTGCCAAAGTCACCTCTCATTTTCTGCCACTGCAGATGGCAGAGGGCACAGTTCCCACTAAAGTGTAATGTGACATGGGCACAAATCTACCTCTGCTCAGCACTGCCAGGGATTGAACTGCACATCCTCCAGCCAGATCTCTTAAGCTAATGATACTCCTTGCATGTCCTGATCTTTAAAATGCGCATAAGGGGACCAGAGAGGTAGCACAGCAGACTAAAGCACCTGCTTAGGAAAGCTTAGGCAAGTGCAGGGACCGTGCTGTTCGATCCCCTGCACCACAGGCCATTCCAGCCCCATCCATAGGGCAGACTGAGCCAGCCAGAGTCCGGGCAGGCACTGTGGCACACACCTGTGATCCCAGGGCTGGGAAGCCTGAAAGCAAGAGGATCACCACGACTTCAAGCTGCATAGTGAGACACAGCAACAACCAAATGCATTGGAAAAAAAAAAAAAAAAAAGAATAAAAAAATGGATATAATGATAAACCTGACCTCACATGATTATTTCAAGAGTGGAATAAAAGTTGTCCTTCAAGGTCACAATTAATTAATATGGCTTGGTGAGGTGTGGCTTCATGCGGAAGTCAGGGAAGCGGGATCCCAAGCGTGGTGACTTCTGCCCTAGTTCTTCCCCCCTGCGAGCCGGGCTTTCCACTCACCACGGAGAATCCATTGTCCCAGCCAGAGAAAGAAGATCCCAAGTGCGGAGGAAAGACCTGGTCACCAGACCTGTCCTTACTGCGTTGGGACCTCTGATCCTCTTATCTGCGAGAGTGCGAGCGCAGCTTGATACCAGGTGGCGTCGCTGGGTCTCAGCTGGAGTTGGTCTTAGTGAGGTCGTCAGTGCGCACCTTATCTTGCCTGCTTCTCTTGTGGTGGAAATGGGGAAAGGCAACCTCCTAAGTTATAAGGTTTACTCACCCAAGAGTTTTATTAAAAGCAATATTCGGGGCTGTGGAGATAGCTCAACAATCTAAGTACCTGCCTGGCAAGCACAAGGACCCGGGTTCCATCTCCAGTACCTCCCGCTGGGCCAGCCCTGCTTGATTCTGAGTACACCCTGCAGGCAACTAAGACCGGATGTGGTGGCATACACCTGTAATCCCACCCCTGGGAGGCTGAGACAGGATGATCCTTATGAGCCTGAGCTTCATAGCAAGATCCTGCATGAAATAACTAAATAAATAGAAGACGAAAGACATTTTGAAAAGGAATATTCATAAAATGTAGTTCAAATACTGAGTTTGGAGAGAACAGCTCGACGTGGATTTCCCGATGGCATTCTTCCTCGGCCTCTTTCAGTTCATTTCACTATTTCCATGATAGTTTAAGCTTTTATTTTTCAACTTTCCGGTCTCCTCTATGGTTAACACAGGGGACAGGGCCTCAAGGCCGTTCATTTATCCAGTGCCTTGTCCACTGTGGGGCTTCAGAGGTGTGGGGCAAATTGAATGGTGCAACAAGAGTGTTTTCTATGGAAACGTTACGTTCGCCTCGCACGGCGCAGAAGGGAGAGCATGGGACTGGACTCGGCTGCTGTTCACATGGGGTCGTAACACACGCACCGATGCTAGCACAGCTGTAAAACGTGGAAGGTTCTGGGCTAGAGAAGAACATGCCTGTCACACTTTCCACCTTACAATATTTTAAATAAGTGATTGATCGCTCGTTGAAAAGGAAGGAGTCGTTCAGTCCCCTACTGTAAGGGGACAGCCGCAGGCCTAGCCCCGACTGTCAGCGCAGTCCTCGCAGGGCTTTTCCTTATTATTGTCTCCCATAGGTAATTACAGACCAGCCAAAGAAAGCATGAGTTATCTCCTCTGTTTTCTAAGACAGAGGTCTAAATTGTGAAAATAAGGTAAAAACTGTAGCACCCAGTGTAGAAAATGTTTTTATATTAAACTTTTATTCATAATATTTGTAAATATTCTAATGTCATTACAGTTAGCATGCACTCATAAATTTTTAAATTAAACTAATTTTTTTAATGTACAAGGTCTACAGCATCTCACTACACAGATTGGCTTCGGAGTGATCGTCCTGTTTCAGCCTCCCAAGATCTGCGATAACAGGTGCGTACCACCACGCCCAGTCTTCATTTTTTTTCTTCTTTTTTTTTGAGACAGGGTCTTCCTCTATTGTTCGGAAGGCCTTGAACTCGCTATGTAGCCCAGCTGGCTTCAAACTCATGGTGATCCTCCTGCCTCAGCCTCCTAAGCGCTGGGATTATAGTCGAGCACCCACATGCCCAGATCTGATATGTTTTATTTTTTCATAGTACGTATTTACAGATTACATGTAGTGATGGCATCTCTTGCAAGAACTGGTCCGTGTCTGTACCACATAACAGTTGCACTTCTAATCTCCTTCCCCTCCCCTCCTTTCCTCCTCTTGCCACTTCCTGTTTCTCTTCACATTTAAGGAACTTCTGTCTTTCTACTTCCTGTTACCCTTTATTTTACTTTGTGTTTAGAGTTTCGGTTTCCATATAAGAGAAAGCATATGATTTTTTACATCTGTATTATTTTTAAAGGGATTAAAATTGAAAAGCAACACAGTACTTTGCTACCGTTCTTATATGAGTTCACTTTAGGTTGTGATCTCAAGATACACCTTTTTCTATGACCGCCTCAAGTTCATCTTTCTTTATGCAAATGCCACATTCTCTTGATCCATTCTTCCGTAGATGCATCCATAGGCTGCATCCACCATGTAGCTGCTATGGACTGTGTTGCTACCAGCAAGGGCAGGCACGCATCACCATAATGTGATGTACTTAACTCCTTTGGGAAGACTCCTAGGAGAGGAAAGGTTGGCTCAAGTGAATTCTCTAAGTTTAGGATTTTGAGGAATCTTTATATTGGCACTGATTTCCATAATGGTTGTAGTGGTTGTACCAATTTATATTAATCACTACCAGCAGTGTAGAAGGAATGGTCTTCTCTTTTTTTTGTTGTTGTTACCATTTGATTCGTTGATGATGGTTGTTTTTTCTGGAGTGAGGTGCATTCTCAGTGTATCTTTAAGTACTAAATCAGACATATCCACTAGTAGTTCTCTATTTGACACATAAAACAGAAAGCAGTTGTAGTAGATGTTCGATTTGAAGTCAGTAGGTATTTCTTTGGAAATTTTGCAAGTGAATACAATTGGGGTCCCACAAAGCTCGTGGGAAACTCTGCCTCTGAGCATCAAGATACCACAGCTCCATTTCCTGAGCTTACAAAGTTGACTTAGAGGAAGAGGGTATGCCAGTCAGCTCAGTGGAAGAGGACATAGTTATTCCATAATTAAAAATGTTTTTCACACGTTTTCTATACCTTTCATGTGCTTGGTAGCTATCCTGTTGTGTGGTTTGTGGTATGGACACAATCTATTTAATTCTTTGTGCAGTGGGTTTCTGGGTTTCTGAAGGCTATTTATTGACTAACCCATCCTTTCCCTACAACTTCCACAGTACCTGCTTGTTATGGTTTATGTTTAGTTGTCCCGCCAAAGCCTCATGGAGTCACTGGGCGGGGACTTCTAGAGTTTGAGACTTGATCCATGATCCCTGGGATTATAGGTTTTAGCACTGATGGGATTATGGGTGGAAGTACTTCTGAGATTATGGGTGTAGTCTAGGGCGGGAGCTAAGGCGGAGAGCCTGAATGTAATATAAAGAGAGACAGAGAGACAGACTGGAGCTCTAGCTGTTGCTGCTGCTCTGCTGCCGTGTTGGTTGGCTACCTCTGCCCCCAGTTTGTTGCTGTTCCGCTGCCATGAACTGGATGCTCTCCACCTTGCTCCACTCAGCCTTGGGCCAGCCGAATATGGACTGAAACTTCTACGAACTGTGAGCTACATAAGCCTTTCCTTCCTTCATTTTGAGTGTTGGGTATTTGTCCCAGCAATGAGCAAAAAGTAACTAAAACACTGCTCTACCATACACTCTAGCCATTGGATTTGAATCAAGAGAGGGTCATAATCGATTGTTTTATTCATTACACCAAAAGTAGAGCTTCGTGTTTTGTCTCTATTAACGCCCTATCTAAAGAAAACTTACTGTTCTAGACCCAGCTCTGCAACATGTCCATCCATATCATGCGTAGGTTGCAAAAAGGAAAACTGACTTGCGTTCTGAGCCATCTCACATGAACATTTGCAGTGGAAATCAAGTACTTTCCTACGGAGAGAAGGACAGGATAGAGTTCAGAGAGCTTCAGAGTTAAACTAGAAATATTTCATTCTTTATTTGATATATTTTTAACAGCTATCACCATGCTTTCCGGGTTGAATGGACTATACAGGGGGCAACACCAGCTTGAGAGGACTCGAGGGCAACGGAGGCGTTGGTGGTGCTGACTCCCGACCAGATGCTGCGAGCTTGAACCTTTGGGATAATCAGAAAGGCACCGACTCTCTGCGACTTGGCTTCTGGAACATGAAGGTGGACGTGAAAGTGAAGCTCCCTTGTAAGCTCCCTTGAGAGAGTAACTGAGTCACACACCTGAAGCCGAGGGCCCCATCTGATGAGGGGAAATGAGATTTCTTTCTTTTTTCCTTTTCTGTACTCAGTATAGGGTCTCCAGGGTCTCACTACACAGCTAGGAGTCACAGTGATTCGCCTGTTTGCAACCTCCCAAGAGCTGAGCTTACAGGCCCACGCCACCACATCCAGTCTCAGTCACCATCTCAGCGTGTCCTGGGGGCAGGCCAGCACAGCACAGGTGGGACTAAACCCCAGTCACTGTGCCTGCTTAGGCAGGCACTTGAGTCTACTGAGATATAAATGAGCTTTCTTGATTTCTTATGTAATTTAGAGTCTGCTGGTACCGTGAGGGTATGTATTTCTATACTACCAAACTGCTGGGTCTCTATCTTTTTTCAAAGAGAATAATAAAAGGAAATACAAACAATGCAGAATTTCAAAACAGGATGATAGGAAATTAGCCACTGTTGCTAAGAGGTTCTGGCCCTAATATGAATGGCTGAATTATTATGGTGGTCATCTCATATGGCTGAGGACCTTAAAACAACACCTTCTCTCCCCTGAGACCACCGCCCCTTCTCCAATTCAGCCCAGGATGTGATTTTCTTTCACCTTTTCTGCTGCCTCAGGAAAGATCCCAATCTTCTCTCAGGTGTTTCTAAAAATCCCCCTCAAACTCTGCCTCTGGCAAAAGGCTATAAAAGCCACAGCCTCCCGTTGTTCCAGCTCAGAGAATCCCTTACCTTGCCCAGATTCTCTCCTTGTCCTCAAAGATAATGAAGCCCTTTCCCCTTTTCCTTCTGTCTGTTTCTCTACTGTTCCTTTCAGAAAAAACCTATCAGTTACTATATTGCATGCTGTTATCTTCAGAGTAGTTGCTCAGATGACTAGATGTAGGCATATGAGATTGATCAGTCGATACAAACATTAGCTGTTCCTTTCAATGAACTAATAGACATTAGCAGTACAATTATCTTAACTATCATTCATATATACAATTTCATCATTATGTGTGTATATATTTTTCATATATATAAACTCATTCATGGAGTATATATATGTATATATGTATATATATATATTTTTTTTCTCCTTTCCTCATCCAGTGATTTCTTTCCTTTCTGAGCAGTTTCTTTTCCTTTTGCAATATTTATTGTACTTTTTGCAGTCTGTAGTGTCAAAAACACTCAGGCTTAAATTCTGGTTTCTTATTTAAGACACTTAGCTGATGTGAATTAGTTTCCTTGTCCATAACATGAGAATGGTTACAGCGTCTGCCTTGAGGTGGCAGAGGCCACGCAGGGACAGAGCCCAGCTCAGCTGCCCACACAGAGCAGGTGACCACAGCCCCGAGTTCTCCTTTTCCTCCCCTGCACGGGGCCCTGGATGTTGCATCCTGCTGGCTTCCCTAGCCATGGGTCAACTTGCAGACTGATGACTAAAGAAAGGCGGGCCTTTGGCATTAGCTTGCATTCTGGTCAGATCTGTGAGTCCCTGTTGACCTTTGCACATGGCATGCAGTACCTGCAGAGCAGCCAGAAAGACAGCAAGGGCAGCACAGTCCCTGGCAGGGCTTTTGTGTGTGTGTGTGTGTGTGTCCTTTGAGACAGGGTCTCATTATGCAGAGTGACCTTGAGCTCACTTTGTAGCCCAGGCTGGTTTCGAACTGGCACTGACCCTCCCCTGGCAGGGTTTTAATTTGCATTTAGCCCTGGGAGAGATATGAACTCATTTCCAGCCCACTCCTTTCCTGCTCTGATGCTGCCCCCTCCCTTCTAGAAGGTGACAGAGGGTCACCTTTTGCTGCTTTTCCAAAGCACTTCCACATGACTGACGCAGCTCTGTGGGTCAACACAGCAGACAGAGCACCGCCTTTCCCTACCCAGGGTGTCCTGAGGACCCCACTTCTGATTTCTCTTGCCACTGTCCCCAAGAACCTACTGTCTCTGCTGTGGCCTCTGAACCCCAGATTCAGGGATGACGTGGGATGACAGCCCCTTCCTGCAGGCCTGCCGCTGGGCTGCAGTAATGGTAGCTTCTCCTTCAGAGATCACATGGCACTTGCCAAATTAAGTTACTGCCACAGTACAGGGAAGAGGTCTCTGGAGACAGTTTATACTATTTTACTGACACCGAAATGACAAATAGGTCCAGCATGGAACCCCGTGGTGCAGAGCTGATTATTGTTTAATAATAATAGCTAACATTTCTCTAGCAGGCTGTCAGGCGGCGTGCTCAGTACCTGGAAGGATTCCTTTTAAATTGAACACTAAACTAAGCTTATGAAGTAGACGCTCTCACTATGCCCATTGTAGAGATGGGCAGTTCGTGAGGCCAGGAGGGCTTAGATAACACACAAAGAGGATATAGCAGCCACAAGGTAAGCAGGTCAGCATTTGTGACTCCTCATCTCACAGAAATGTTGTGTCTATGATGGTGTCTTTGTTGTTTAAAATTCTTGATCTATGATTCATGGGATTGGGGTTGTGTCCTGTTAGGAGTCTATCTCGAAGTCCTCAGGGCAGGTGAGTTGCGGCTTTGGCTGCGCAGAAATAACCGTGGGTGTCACAGGAAAAAAAGGCTCCAGGCAGACTGCGTGGAGGACCCCTGCGGAGCCCTGGGGACAGCTGCTGGCTGGAGATGGCCTGAGGGCATGCAGCAGCCACCTCTCTGGGGTGGCTGAGAGAGCACAGAAGCCCATCAGTCTGTCCCTGAAGGTCGGTGCTCCTGGGTGCCCCAGCCTGGCAGGCCTTCAGGGCACTCTGCAAACTCAGCTTTTTTCTTTCTTTGTTTCTTTCTTTCTTTCTTTCTTTCTTTCTTTCTTTCTTTCTTTCTTTCTTTCTCTCTCTTTCAACTCAGATTTAGGACTGGTCAAATAGCTCAGTGGATTAAAGCACCTGCAAGTAGATTCAGGGGCCTGGGGTTTAGTCCCCAGGCCTGTCAGGCTGGTCCTACCCCTGGGGCATGCTGAGGTGGCAATTGAGACTGGATGTGGTGGCACACTCCTGTAATCCCAGCTCTTGGGAGGCTGTAAACAGGCGCATCACTGAGTCCAATGTAGTAGTGAGACCCTGAACACCCTGTAGATCCTGCCTTAAGACAAGCAAACAAACAAAACAAACAACAAAAATATAGGCCGTGAGTTTAGCCCAATGACATAAGTGCCTGCCCAGTAAGCACAAGGTCCCAAGTCTGAAAACCGGTGCTACCTAAAAGAAAAACAAAAACAAAAACAAAAGAAAAGGAAGAAAAATGAAAGAGAAAAAAAGGGCAGAGGGGAGAGAAATATCTCTTCAATTTTAAAATCAGATTATTCAGTACGATTCAGCCTTGCCCAGAGAAAGCGCCTCTCCTTTCTCCTCACCAGGAGGTCCCCCAGCCCAGGATGCTCTTTCACCCTAAGTGCTATAGTTTCCAGGCTGCTCTAGGGCAGGTGACCCGGCTGGCCAGTGCCAGCTGCTGCAGTGCAGAGGCCATTTCCATCTATAGGGCACATCCAAGAGCTTGCATATCCTGCTGCTCTGTTGCACAGCATAAGCTCAACAGGAGGGCAGGGCCTGTGGGTCTTGCTGGCCAGGAGAGGGCTCTGAAGAAACTGCAGGGAGAGGAAAACTAATGGGGTCGTCCAGGACCGTTCCTTCTCAGCTTAGCAAACCACCTGCTCCTTTATGCAGATATTTCCACTCATGGACATGATAACTCTTTCGTTTTTCCTTGCACATTCCCCTTACGGATATTTTTAAAGACCCAAGGGACAGAGGCGCGATCAGAGGTATTTACTAAACCCTCAGGGCAAGGTTCTTAAAAAAAAAGACGAGTTCGAGACCAGCCAGGGCTACAGAAGTGAGCCCAAGGCCAGCCTGAACTGCATAGTGAGACCCTGTCTCAAAAAAAAAAAAAAAAAAAAAAAGAGAAAAGAAAGAGCAATAAATGTAATTGCCAAGATCTGTAATCAAAGGAGGTGTCCTCCACTGGCTGAATAAATCGCAGGTGCTACATATATACAGTGGAATATTATGCAGGTATAAAAACAATAGAATCCGGTCATCTGCAGCAACAGGGTCCACCACAAGGTCCACAGCAGCTGACCACAGCTAGACCTGATCATCACACTAGTCGTGAAAGCCTCTGGTCCTGTGGTTATTGAAGTTGCCCTCATTGGCTCTTGGTCAAACCAAGGGGTGCTTAGGATCCCCACAGCTGGGCACTTCTGTATGTGTTTCTCTGGGAACAACTGCCATCTGTCACAGCGACTTTCAGGAGAGACAGTCAGGGAGACTCATTTCACATTCTGGTTTGCTTTTCCATGCTACGTTTGTCCTGCTCCTACCTCTGACAATGCCACGTAATGCATTCGATGGAGAAAAGAAGAGACACACAGGGCAGAAGAAAGAGCCCAGGCCTCCCAACAGCTTCCCTGGCCTTGGTCCATCGTGCACAGCACGGGTCCTTCAGGACGATCACTGCGGTTGGCAGGAATTGCAGCGCTGTTTTCTTCTCTTCAAATCACATCTGGGGCAGAGTAACCAACTAGGATGTGAGGACAGTGTGATAGGCACTTTTACATCTGTTGTCATATTTAAGCTGTCCAGCAGCACTGTGTCAGGTAGGGTTCCGAAAAGAAATACAACTGATAGGACACACACACACACACACACACACACACACACACACACACACTTATCTTAAAGACTTGGCTGCTGTGGTGATTATGTAAGTGGATAAGCCCCATGATCTGTGGGGAGAGTCAACAAGATGGATACTGTGGAGACAGTACACTTCCCACTGAGAACAAAGAACAAAGGTGGGATAAAATGTTCACATTTCAGTTGGAAAGCAGTAAGCCAAGAAGAAGTCTCTATTACTGGGGCGGGGTGGGGGGATCAGGTGTTTTTGTTCTATTAAAATCTTCCCCTGATGGGTCAAGGTGTCTATCTTAGGGAGAGGAATCTGCTGTACTCAATCTCAAGATGTAAAAGATCACCTCTTCCATAGACACTCTCATGGATGCCCTCGGAATAACGTTTATAACTAAATACTGAGCAATACCATTGCCCAGTCAAGTAGACACATAAAATTTACCCTGGGAGGATGCTATTCTTGTTTTATAGGGGACATGACTAAAGCACAAGAATGATGGAATTATTTTATCCTCAGATCACACAACTCGAAACAGATGACTTCAGCTAATAGGTGTGGCATTTCTCCTGTGATGCTCTGAGAGGACAAATCTATGATGCCAGGTGAATTGCTAACAGGTGGCTGTACATGGTTACAAGGCCACAAAGGCTCACCTAGGAAGCAACAACAGAGCTGGGTTTTTTCTTCTTTCTTTCTTTCTTTCTTTCTTTCTTTCTTTCTTTCTTTCTTTCTTTCTTTCTTTCTCTTTCTTCCTATGTATTTGATTGTAGCAGGGTCTCAATATGCAGCTTCCTCCTGTGTTCAGCCTGTTTGGAGCTGGGATTACAGGCATGTACCATCAACCCTGGACTCTGTGGCTGGCTCAGCCTACCCTAGGGCCAGGGCTGGCATGGCATGTGGTGCTGGGGACTGAATCTTGGTCCTGTGCTTGCCTAGGCTTGCCTAAGCAGGTGCTTTAGTCTGCTGAGCTATCTCCCTGGCCCTGAGAACTGGGTTCTTAAGGTGGAGGAGTTAGCAAAGGAAGAGAGCAAGTGTGGTTAGGCTGGATGGGCAGAAGGGGCAGGGGAGGAAAGAGACTGGGCCAGAGCAGACGAGTTGGCACCAATCTCAAGGAGAAGCCTCGGTAGAGATAGTTGGGGGAAGTCTGTGGACAGACTCATGGGTGTGTGAAGCCATGTGAAGGCTATATCTTCTCATGGTCACAGTATGGGCTCAGGATACCCCTCAAGAGCATTACGAAGGAAAAGCTACAACCTGTATTTTGAGATAGTCCTTCTGGCTGCAGTAGGGATACCAGCAGTATGGCTACTGCATGGGCAGGCTGGGAGGAGGGCAGCCTTGGTGGCTTACCAAGGCTCAGCAGAGAGATGCTGATGTTTCGGACTTGAGTGGTAGCCACAGAAGTGAACAGACGTCGATGACTTCAGTATGTCGTGACTCACAGAGGAAGGGGCCAAGAGATCCAGAAAAAGGCCCCACTCTGCACAGCACCTGCCTGGGAACGGAGACCATAGCTCCTAGATCTGAAGCACAGGAGCATTTCACACTCGACTCTTGTGGCCCTGGGTGAGGTGGCTCAGATTTCTTGCAAACATTTAATGTACTGTCATTGGTAAACACTTTTAAATAGTCTAGCATTGGCGATGGAACCCAGGCCCTTCACCCTGACCTAGACCCATAGCCTCTTTTATAGTTTCAAATGATTATTTTTCCTTTGAGTGTGGCCTCATCTGGTCACTCAGTTGCCCAGGCTAGGCTCAGACTTGCACCCCTCCCTCATTCTGCCTCCTGGAGCGCTGAGATGACAGGCCTGCTCCATCATTGCTGGCAAAGACACTTTTTTTTTTTTTTTTTTTTTTTGAAAAAAAGAGAACAGACTAGATTTAAGATGACCATTCTTAGGTATGGTGGCGATGTGGGCTCGCATGCTAACCTGGGTCTTCCAGGAGGTAGGATCCTGTCCAGCAATTTGACTGCAGTTTGAGAGAAGAAGAGACTACAAAGAGCTGATCTGCACCAGTGACAAGAGAAGACAGAGTGAAGTCCAAACAGCTTGCTGTGAACCACGGGGAAAGGAATGATTAATTCTGACATGAACGCTATACACAAAGGGAGAACAACAGAAATAAAACAAAAATGGAATCGACAGCTCCCCCTCAACCATAAATAATGCATATTGATGAGCCGTCTTTGTGCCGGTCTTTGGAGCGCCCCTTTGATGTGTGAGTGGTGTCACCACGGAGCACCATCGTTGGGAGCTTGCAGA
>PVJA010039403.1:0-19166 GCA_004027025.1 Myocastor coypus | reverse complement strand
TAAGATAATGAAAACACAGTTATATAGCCTAACAGATTCTAAAGCAGAATGGCATTTTGTCTGTCTGTCTGTCTGTCTCTTTCCCACCAAGGTATGTCCCCAACCATCTATGACCTTTGTGGCCAGGGAGATAGCTTCATGGCAGAAGTGCTTGCCTGGCAAGTGCAAGGTCATGAGTTCGAATCCCTGGTCCCACCCCCCCCCAAAAAAAAAAGCATCTATGACCCTTTTTTTTTTTTTTTTTTTTTGGTCTTTTTGAGACAGAGTCTTGCTGTGCAGTTCAGGCTGGTCTTGGGCTCACTTTTATGGCCCAGGCTGGTCTCGAACTGGCACCAATCCTCCTGCCTCAGCCTCCCAAGTGCTGGGATTACAGGCGTGCACCACTACACCTGGCCATCTATGACCTTTTTGAGAGAGGTTCTCACCTCATTGACCAGGCTGGGCTCAAAGCTGTGATCTTCCTACCTTAGCCTCCTAGAGTGCTGGTATTACAGGGACAGGGAACACACAGGGCTTTAAAATAGCAAAGGCCTTGAAGGACAAAACCTTCTAATTAAGAATGCTGATGACACTGGGCATGGTGGCATGCCTGTAATCCCAGCACTTGGGAGGCTGAGGCAGGAGGATCGATGTGAGCTCAAGACCGGCCTGGGCTACAAAAGTGAGCTCAAGGCCAGCCTGAACTACATAGTGAGACCCTTTCTCAAAAAGACAAAAAAAAAAAAAAAGGAATGCTGATGACTTTAAGAATTGTAAGGGCTGTCCAAATAGCTCAGTGGATTAAAGTGCCTGCAAGTAGGCACATGAGCCAGGGCTTCAATCCCCAGGCCTGCCCCGCTCCCAGGGCACACTGAGGTGCACGCCTGTAATCCCAGCTCTTGAGAGGCAAGTCAGATGTAGTAGTGGGACCCTCAACACCCTGTAGACCCTTTCCTAAAAAAGAAAAAAAAAAGAGGGGACAACCTGCTCGAGGGCCCCCCTCCTAGCCCTCTCTTGGACAGGAACTTCCCTCCCTCCCCCAATAAATCTACTCTGCTCATTAAAAAAAAAAAAGAATTATAATCCTAGCTCTTGGGAAGTGGAGGTAAGAGAACCAAGGATTCAAGGCCAACTGAGTCAGCTTTGTGAGATCCTATCCCTGGAAAACAAAATTTAAAAAACAATAAGGCCCGGCAGGATGGCTCAGTGGTCTAAAGCACCTGCTTATGAAAGCTTGGGCGGCTGCAGGGACCGTGGTTCAATCCCTGGCACCACATGCTGCGCCAGCCCTGCCCTCAGCACAGGCTGAGCCGGCCATAAAAATAAATAAATAAACGAACAAAAGTTCTGAAACAAGAAAAAAAAATTAAACAACAACAACAACAACAAAAAGAATCTGTTTTGGATATTTTGAATTAAGGCATAGGTCAACATATCTATAAATACCATAGGATTTATTTATTTGCTTTAGGGTCCTGTTTAACAACTATTAGGAGTTTTATTAGTAAACAAACTGCCTTGGGTATGAAGAAAGTATACATTTTCTGCTTATACTAACAAGTTATACACTAATTGCTCAGGTCTCTATCCCTATGTATTACAAATCATATCCTAAGTTTTGAAAGACCAATTTGGAGTTCAACTAAAATTGGTTTTATTTATGCTACCCTGAGGTTCCTTTGTTTTTTAATATGAATGTTTACATTTTTAAAAATTTTATTTATTATTTTTATTCTTGTTTCAGAACCTTTGTTTGTTTATTCACTCATTTTTATGGCCAGCTCAGTCCGCCCTGAGGTGCACGCCTGTAATCCCAGCTCTTGAGAGGCAAGTCAGATGTAGTAGTGGGACCCTCAACACCCTGTAGATCCTTTCCTAAAAAAGAAAAAAAAAAAGAGGGGACAACCTGCTTGAGGGTTGCCAGGGATCGAACCGCGGTCCCTGAAGCTGCCCAAGCTTTCCCAAGCAGGCGTTTTAGACCACTGAGCCATCCCACCAGGCCCATACCCTGAGGTTCTGAGAAGACAATTTACATTGCTAAGATGGTACACAAATACTTAGAATTTAGCACTAAAATTTCAGTTCAGGGAATATTATCTAAACCACTCAGCAAAATGCTATGAGAACTGACTGGGCGCTTTTGCTGTATGATTTGTTCCTTAGACTCAGTGCGCCGTCCTGGAGTGTAAGCATGCTTAGCTTGTGCGATGTTGAATGTCACTACCTCGGTGCTCTCTTAAGTCTCTGCGTTCTTTCATTCCATCTCATTTTTAGAACACATGCAGATTTTTATCTTTAAGCTTGACCGACGCTGGCTGGCATACATAAGTCAGGTACGATATGTGTTTCCTAGAAAAAGAATTTTAACTTCTCTATAACCACTGTGTGTTTTGCTGTGGATGAGTTACATCAAATTCCATGGAACCTAGCAAACTTTGAGATCTTAGGTGAGTAAAGGACGGCATTTAAAAACTAATTTTACAGATGTTTGTTTCTATCAGAGTTTCAGAATAATAAGGGGGAATAGTCTGTCTGTATCATTGAAAGGGCAACATGATGTCCAATGAGCCTTATAAATTAAAGTGACAGCAAATAGCATTGCCATTTTTTGAATACAATATTCCAGACTTTACTACATTCCTTAAACCTTATCAATTTATCAAAACTTGTCTGTAAGGCCACTCAACTTCTTGCTTACAATTAGACTGCATGTTAGGTAATTTTTTCCTTGCCATACAGAAAGGGAAGCTAAGGCTCAAGAAAATAATTTGGGGCCAGCAAGATGGTTCAGCGGTCTAAAGCATCTGCTTAGGAAAGCTCAGGCAACCCAGACACTGCAGTGTGATCCCCAGCACCACGTGCTGCACCAGCCCCACCCCCAGAGCTGGCTGAGCTGGCCATAATAAAAACAAATAAATAAAGCTAAAAAATAAAAAGAAAGAAAAAATAATTTGTCACTAAAATCCATATTGGTTTCACTTTAAAACCTATTGTTTAAAAAAAATAAAAGCTATCATTTTAGCTGTTACATTATGGTATCTTCTATTGTCTCTCTTACCTTTTTTGTTTCTTGGTACTTGGGACTAAACCCAAGGTCTTCCATGTGGTAGGCAAGTACTCTATTAAGCTATAGCCGCAGGTCCTACTTTAAGGTTTTTATTTCAGACTGGGTTTTGCTAAGGTTGCCTGAGCTGGCCTTGAACTTGGGAGATCCGCCCGAAGCAGCCACCAGAGCAGCTAGGAATACAGGCATGCCCTCACCATGCCTGGATTGTTACTGCTTCTATGAAGTTTCTCTCACCAAAACTAATGGTATTATGATATACATAAAGCAATCATGTTTTAAAATTATTTGAGAACTTGCACTTTTAGTTTATATCCTAGCAACATCGTATGATGTGCTTTATGGGTTGTAAAACACTTCCCTTAGTATAACCTCACCTGACCATTCTAGGTTGGCCGGAGCAGTTATTGTGGCCATGTGCCAGAGGAAGACACTGAGGCTCAGCCAGGTGAAGTGGATTTCCTGGGTTATTGTGAATAGTACAGTTGGCCTCTGTTTCAAACCTAGGCTTTTGACTTTCAAGTATGCAAAGTAAGCTGGAAAATGACTGGTGTGTTCCTGCACACATTTTTAAACAAGCCTTTTAGGGTATACAACAAAGCCAATATAAACTTCTGGCAAAGGGCCCGAGTAGGCCAATGACATGACCTTCAGGTTACAGGGGAGGCTGCCCTCCTCCCTCTAGGAGGACATCATTCTGCTGTGCCCTGGCATTTTATCATTAAGTTATCTTTTCAGAATACTATTTACCTCTTTTTCAGGAAGGAAGGAAGCTGGCTTTCTCTTCTCCTTGGAAACACTGTTCATCACACATTAACTATGTATTAACATTTCTGCTGACCTTTCTTCTTGTATATTCGGAAGAGGTCGGTGTGCGTTGTCAGCAGCAGACATAACTAGCATGTTCTCTGGTGAGGCTCTTGATTTAATACAAAAGTTATCGGTTTGTGTCATTTAGTAGGATCGACAGAAGTTTAGCTGCATTCTTTTCCTATTTCTCTGCCATTTTACAAGACTGGCATTGGATTCATTAATCCAATGCATCAGTTAAGTGCTGCCAATGGCCAGGCACTGTCCTAAGTGCTTGAGATACAACAATGAATGAAACGGAGAAACTCTCTGCCCTCACGGATCGTGCCCTCCCGGGCAGGGAAGAGGCCACGCACAGAAAGCTGTTGGAAAAAGGAGCGCGTTGAAGCCAGCCCAGCTCAACAGAGGGCAGCTTTTGTCTACGGGGGTCCCTCACCTTGGACTCCCCCTTTTTCCAGAGAGCAGTTGGGTGGGAAAGACAGGTCTGTTTCCCACAGTTATGTGCTCTCTCAGCAAGGAGCAGCAGAGGTATAGCTCCCCAGCATCTGCTCTTCAGACAGTCATGGCTTTTACACTGAAATCTAAATATATAGAAACAAACACAGTTTCTGCCTTTGCTGGACCTATACAAAATGAAGTTAAAAGGTGAGAAATGGAAAGGCAGTGCCAAAATCCAGTATCATATAAAAACTTAGTATTTTAAAATTTTCTGACCAATTATATAGATTTCAAAAAAGAAAACCTCCTTCAATTTCAATCAGTTTCCTTACTGAGTAATCTGTACTCCATCCTATGTTCACAATCTTATTTTATCACATTTAAGTTATTAATGAAACTCAGCACTTTTCCATCAGTCACACCTTCGCCTAGTACTTAAATACTATATAAATCTCTTTCTTTGGTGGCACTGGGGATTGAATGTACGTCCTTCAGCACATTAGGTGCACTGCTATTGAGTCCCAGTCCAGTGACAAAGAGGATTTGTCTCCATGAAATGAGGTCATTAAAAGCAAAAATAATTCGAAAGTCATTTAACGGAATAAATCTTAAGTGAGACATTTTATCTTTAATATAACGTATGCACTCCCCCAAACTTGAGATTATCCCACTGTATAGTAATATCAACACATGTGATATAAATTTTTCTGACATCACACAACTAGTTAAGTATCAGAGTTAAAATATCCAACTCTAAAGATATTGTTTTTTTTTTGTTTTTTTTGTTTTTTTAAATTTAGGGCAGAGTCTATTGGGTGTACAGGGTCTCACTACACAGATTTGACTGTAGTGATCCTCTTATTTTCAGCCTCCCAAGTGATACGATTACAGGCATACACCAATACCGTCTCAACTGCTCTCGGCATGCCCTGGAGGAGAGGCTGGCACTGCATGCTGTGCTCTGTTGAAGCAAGCGCTTTAGTTCACTAAGCTATCTCGCTGGCCCTCCTAAAGATACTTCTAATTACCTCTCTGTGTCTCTGTCTCTGTGTATCTCCCCTCTCTCTTACACATATTTAGTGCAGGGTGTACAGAGTCTCACTACAAAGATTAGGCTCATAGTGATCCTCGTGTTTTCAAACTCCCAAGAGCTGGGATTACAGGCACGCCACTACACCCAGTCTCAGTCTTGTCTCAGCATGCCCTAGGGGTGAGGCTGGCATAGCTTGTGGTGCTGGGGACCGATCTCTAGTCCCTGTATCTGGCTAAACAGGCATTTTAATCCTCTGATCCAGCTATCTGGCTGGCCCCAACCCATGTCTTAATAATTGTCAAATACAGTACCAGCAACTACATAAACATTCCTATTTCTTTCCTAGAGCAGTTTTTCATCATAAAATCTGCAAATACTGTGTATGAAAGTGAACATACATATTTTTAATAGACAATAATTTAGTGACTGAAACATCTTTATTACTCTTAAGGCACAAACTTGATAAAACATGCAAAGAAACTCCTAGAGAAGAAAACAAAGTAATAAAAATAGTTCAATACAAAAAAAAAAAAAAAAAAAAAAAAAAAAAAAAAAAAAAAAAAAAAAAAAAAAAAAAAAAAAAAAAAAAAAAAAAAAAAAAAAAAAAAAAAAAAAAAAAAAAAAAAAAAAAAAAAAAAAAAAAAAAAAAAAAAAAAAAAAAAAAAAAAAAAAAAAAAAAAAAAAAAAAAGAAGTAGCACATACACGATTCGCTGCTTACTTGCTATGGAAACGAAAGCATTCTGAGAAGGAAGGACAAGTATACAGCACAGGCAGCGCTGCAAAACCAAGGAAAACAACAACCCAAGAGGTAGACAAAAGAAGCGCCACTCCTCAGCTATACCCATCCAGGCAGAAAGCAGTCACAGGGCAGAAATCCTCCTCACTGGACCCAGATACAACTATTGAGAGGGCTAAGAGAGCATCAGTAAATTACGTGTCACATTTTCTCTGGACAGCGTAATTGTGAAATGTGTAGCTTGTCCTCTGGACATCTAGTAGTTTTCTTACGTAGATCCTAGAAGTGATTAAGATTTTTGTTTTGTTTTGTTTTTGCCAAAAGTAAAAAGATCATGGAACAACAGAGAATGAACGTGGTTTGCCTTTAATTACCACAGAGGCTATCACAAGGCTCCAGAACATAAAGACGGAAGTATAAATTCATAACTTATATAATGTAACAAAGATCACTTTACTTAATTAAACCATCACATTTCTTTTTCTTTTTTTTTTTTTAACTCCTTAATAGCAGATCCTATGAAAACATTTCCTTCTCTGTACTTCCATATTAAATGTTAATCTGCTATAGCAAGTTTAAAGATCACCTGACCCTTGTCGATGTTTATTAAGGTTTCCAAAACGTATTCGGAGCTGGGGAACTTACAGTGCATCTTAGCGTCTTCCGTCTTGAAAACCTTCTCTGAGTACGCTGCCACATATCTGCATGTCTCTTGTTAGAGTCCCGCAGCCAGGCAAAGACTGAATGACCAGGGAAGGGGCCACTTAATCAGGCTCAGATTATCTCTCCACAGTTGAGGCTCACTGGGAGAAAACCCTAGGATAAAGAGAGCAGCACTCCGCAGCCACTGCTTTTAAACAGGAAACCTGTTCAGTGAACCAAGTAAAAGCTATCAACAGCTTCTGTTCAAAAGAGCCAGTGAGGCTCAAAAGGGTGTGAACTGGGGTAGGGGAGCCTTTCCCACTTAAGAAATAGCTACTAAACAGCCTGGTCTCAGGGACCGGAGCTCAGCCAGTGCCCCAAAGGGAGGTGCGTGAAATGCACATCAAAAACAAAATTCTTTACAAATACCATCTAAGCATCATTTACGATTTCTTCAGATTCTTCCACCTTTGGTTTCAAGATACATGAAAAATGACATTTAAAATTCAATGCTTCTGGCTGACTTTTTTTTTTTTTTTGTTCATACCAGAAGCTTCTGAAAAAAGCTGTCATCTGGAATCAGTCAGGCAGGGACCTCTGTTCTCTCCCTACATTGCCGGAGACAGACGTGAAGCTTTTGTGAACTGTGTGCATGGCAGCTACTTTGCAGAGTGGCTGAGGACTGACTGACTTCAGCAAGGTCCGAAGGAGTCTCAAGATCTTCAGAGATGAGAGGAAGAACCAATGAATGAAAATCCTGAAGCTTTAGAAATTATTTCTATATGAGTTATACCTAAGTCCTCCTAATTTATCTGTTTTCAGGCATGGAAAAAAACTGCATTATGAACATCAAAGTCAATATCTGTACTACAATTTTGCTTAGACTTATCTTTTTTTTTTTTGGTACTGGGGATTGAACTCAGGACCTTGTACTTGCTAAGGAGGTACTTAAGCTGCTGAGCTATATATATCCCCAGCCCACCTTAAGCTCATCTTTAAAAGGGAGTTCTGTGTAGCTCACAGAGGGTAGACTGAGAAAACAGGATCATGTTAAAAATTTAAAGAATTTAGGAAAAAAAAAAAAAAAAAAAAGAATTTAGGGCTGAAGAGATAATTTGGTGGCGCGAGTGCCTGTCTGCAAAGAGCAAAGGCTCGGGTTCAATCCCTGCTACTGCATGCTGTGGGGCCCCTCACCAAACCAGCCACTGAAACTTGACATGACGGCACCCACCTGTAGTCCCAGCACTTGGGAGGCTGACAGGAGGATCACCAGGAGTCTGTGCTGTGTAGTGAGACCTTGTACCTAAATAAATAAGTATTTTAACAAGTTTAAAGAGGCTGGGCGTGGTGGCTCATGCCTGTAATCCCAGCACTTGGGAGGCTGAGGCAGGAGGATTGGTGCAAGTTCGAGACCAGCCTGGGCTACAAGCTCAGCACCAGCCTCAACTGCATAGCAAGACACTGTCTCAAAAAGACAAAAAAAAAAAAAAAAAAAAAAAAAAAAAAAAAAAAAAAAAAAAAAAAAAAAAAAAACAAGTTTAAAGAACTTAAATACATGCAACATGGTGTCTAGTATATTTTGATTAAAACCAATTAATATGGGTTTGGGGAGCTCTGGGCCCAATTTAGAAAAGAAGATATAGTATTTTTTAGAAGAAAAACATCTTTCACACTTCTGACTAGCACTTTTTCACAGTGGACCTGGTCCAGGAGAGTCTACACCATTCAGGGCTTCTAGAATGGATGAGACTCAAGCTCCCTTGCCTTGACAGTGAATCTGCTAATGCCACTGAGAAAAAACTACAGGGTTCTCTGGAGAAGCCAGGGAAGGGCTAGCTTCAGCCCCAGGTGTCCCAACGCCCCCTAGGGACTCAACATCACAGCTGCTTATTACCACCATTCCCCTAAGCCCACTCAGCAATAGTTGCTGACATTGTCATACTAGATTAGATAGAAACAAAGGATCTCTCTAGCGTACGGCTTCTCAAAAGTGGTACAACTATCTGTCTCTCTGTCTCTCTATGGCTTTCTTGAAACAGGATCATGCTAGATAGCCTGGGCTGCCCTCACACTCATAGTAATCCTCCTGAGTGGTGGCACTACAGGTGTCTGGCACCACTGACTTTTCAAAACCGGGTAATTTTTTCAAGTGGATGGAAGCTCAAACTCACTAATCCTCCATTAGGTAGCAGACATCATAAGGGTTTTTATACATGCAAACGGGTCCAATTTTATAATAACTCTACTATGATGCCAATTCCACAGGAGAGAGAACACCAAGATGCAGAGTAGAATAAGCTGGTTGGAGCTGGCCCTGTTAGCCTCCTGCACTCATAGTGTGGTATACACAGACTTAAACCATCTTGCACTGAAAATGTTTGGAGGAGAAAAAGTCCGTAATGAATGTGTAGTAATTTTTTTTGGGGGGGGGTCATTATTTCCTAAATAATACAGTATAACAAGTATCTACAAAGCATTTACACTGCAGTCAAAATTACAAGTAATCTGGATGTGACTTAGGGTGTAGTGGAGGGTGCACGCTACATGCCTACAGTCCCTTTACACAGGTACTTCAGCAACCGTGGACGTAGGTGTCTGTTAGGAGTCCTGGAGCCACTGCCCCTGGGATTCTGAGGGACCACTGGGAGTGGCAGCTCTTAACTCCTATGCCAGTGATGGCAAAACTTTGGGGGCTTTCACTGATGCCAACGGCCTGCTGCGGCACCCGTGCTGCCGCTCGCCACCACTGCCGCACACCTCCTACCTTCCACTGCTGCATCTGTTCCCTAAATGAGAAGGTGACATCTCACTTCCAAGCACCCAGGAAGCCCTCAGGCTTTCATGGCCTTCGGATGGGAAAGGACTGGCACCACAAGGAGAGAAGCAAGGCGGGGACAGACAGCAGAGGACATTGTGTGGAGACAGTGCACCACTCTTCCCTTGGAACAACAGCTTTGGAGCTAAATGGTGGTGCATTCATGCAGAAAACCAGCTGAGCACTAACGAGGGACGGGTAAGAATAAAGGGTTTTATAGATGACAAATGGCTCAAGGAGATCTCTATGCCCCAGTGTGTGCCACGATGGGCACTACCAACTATGAATCATCTTAAATTGGATGCGACCCAGTCACTAGCTTAGGAGGAGGCACAAGCCTAACTGCATGCATCACTCTTGTTATTTTCTTAGCGCAAAGGTGGCAGCTTATCACTCAACTTCTGGTTCCTCTCAAAACATAGCAAAACCTCGTCAATGCCACACAATGGCAGATAAAGATCAAGCCAACAGCTTATAACTTAAAATAATAGAAATCATTTTTTAAATAGTCTACTTTCAAAATACATACATAAGCCCTACTAAATCAAAGGGAAGTAGAACTTTATTAAGTCAACATCACATGATAACCTGCAACAAATAGAAAACATGGCTAATACTTTGCTGGGGGTTGGTGGATCTGGAACTTGGGGGTAACCAGCTGTTTTGGGAGGATGGAGGAATCCATGCGCATCCAATGAGCTTCATGAACTCATTTTCTCCTGCGTCTCTCCACTGTCCCCAGTGTGGGCCTATATCTGTCTGTGGTCAAGCCCACGCCCGTTAACCTTTGTGTCCCCTTGAAGCCTGCACTGTAATCCTTCACATGCAAGAAAGCTGTACCCTGACAGTAAGTGTGGAGCGCTAAGGAGAATAGCAATGATTCGATGAGCCCATGAGACACAGGGCGGGACTTGTGCTTCTCCTGCCAACCCAGCTCTCCTGATGTACAGCTGCCAGATGAAGACTATATATAGGGGTTGGGGAGATAGCTCCGAGGCACAAGTGCCTGCTGGGCAAGTGCAAGGTCGTGAGTTCGAACCCTGGTCCCCCCCCCCCAAAAAAAAGACTATATATTTAAGGTGTACAACATAATTATGTACTGTATGGACACACTATAATGATCATCACAATCAAGTTAATAGCACTCCCATCACCTCACACTGTTGTGTGATTGTGTGCATGTGTGTGTGTGAAGACACCTATTCTACTCTCCTAGCAAATCTGAAGTATAAAATCTAATATTAACAATCTTTACCTTGCTATACCTTAGATTCCCAAGACATAGTCCTACTGTAATGCAGCTTGGACTCTTTGATAACAACACCTCTCTATTTCCTTGCTCTTCTGCTTGTCTTTAAAAAGTTTTATTCCAATGGAGTTGTGTGAACCTGCATTCTTTTTTTTTAAGAATTTTTTATTTTATTTATTTATTTATTTATTTTCTTGTTTCAGAACCTTTATTTGTTTATTCACTCATTTTTATGGCCGCTCAGCCCGCCCTGAGGGCAGGCCTGGTGCAGCATGTGGTGCCTGGGATCGAACCGCGGTCCCTGAAGCCACCCAAGCTTTTTCAAGCAGGCGCTTTAGATCATTGAGTCATCCCACCGGGCCCCTGAACCTGCATTCTTTAGAAAATATCAGAAACTGCAGGGGTAGTGGTGGGCAATTGTGTATGTGTAATAAGGAATACATGTATAAATAAACAAATGAAGGATTTGTTGTTCTACTAGGTAACTGAAAGCACAAACTAACACTACACAAGACCTTAGTCTGAAAAAGACTGTATTTATAGTATGCATTCTCATTATTTGTGAGAATTTAATTTTTTTTGCTGGCTTTCAAGTATTATGCAGCAGAAATATCATACAAAGTACATTTGACCATTGTAATGATCAACTCTTTGGGTCTGGCAGCATTCACTGTTTACCTAATGTAAAATGCTAGGAGCTTGACTACTTCTATTTTAAGAGGCAAATGCTGAGAAGCAGATTTCATTTATAGCAAAGGAAAATTAAAAGAGAAGATTCATTTTATAAAGGAATGCAAGGATTTTTTTGCTGAAAAATTTAAAAGCTAAAAACATAGAGACCCACAGAGTCTATATAATTTTTAAAATGCCTTTCATTCAGATATGGGCTGCTGCAAATCGGTTTTGCTCCCTTGCTATTCTAGTTTGTTCACATCCAAACTGCTTTAAGTCCTAAGGTCAAGCTCAGGGTACTGCAGGATTATCACCGTCTCAGGCCTCCCCCTTGATCTTTAGTCAGGAGTTTTCATTTCCTTTGTGTTCAAACAGTGAGTGTAACTTTGGGAAAGTATTTATTCTCAGTACTTACAATGGCGCCTAGCACAGTTTCCTTTGCAATTGGTATTTATTCTCTTTTCTTCTGTAGGCAGATCTCCAGAGGATATGATCTTCAGGATGCTCGGAAAGGACCCTGCTGTCTACAGTACCTTGGACAGTAGCACAGCTGCCTGCGCTACATGTCCAGGAAAAGCTCCTTTCAGTTAAAAAACGTACTCCACACACAATTGTCTTCTTTACGGTAGCAAGTGCAACATACTTGAGTATTTATCAAGATCCACACGTAGACTACCCTGCGATCTTTCCTACATGCCTCAAATTGCAAAAATGATTTCCTTCTACATTTCTTGGTACTAGCTGAAACTATTCTCAAGGGGATAAGTAATAGTATTATTTTCTATATTGATATTAGGCCTGTCATCAAGCCTCCTGCTATTCCTCCTAACGTCTCAATAAGCCCACCATCAGCTGCAGCCTGCGGTCCTGTGCCATCTGTGAGATTCATGCTGGTTTAGGGCTAACGGCACTGAAACTATTAAGAGTGCTTATGCGGGAAACAAAGATTTTTACATTAAAGCAACACGAAGCTGCCCAGTCTAGATTACTGAGGTTAGAACTGCTAAGAGTCAGCTGCTTCTCTTTAGTACCGCACCCTCCCCACGGGAGAGGGGAGAATGTCTGCTAAACTACTATCTCTACAAGCACTTTAATGATTTTAAAAGGTATAAATGCCTACTTGCCCATATAAAACTTACAACCAGATATTTCTGATGTTTCTGCCTCTCGATGTTGATACCCGAAAGCTAACTACCACGTGTTTCAGAGATTTCCTGGATATAGAAGATTAATAGGAAAGCCTGACAGCTGGAGTTCCGTGTTATAGAAATTAAAATAAGGAACTTGACCTAATTTCAAAGGGGCCATTAGTTAATTTCACTTCTTCAAACCAAACCAGGTATTCATCTTCAGAATGTGGGGCTAAAATACCTAGGTCAGCGACAGCAAACCTTTCAGAGCCTTCAGTAATAACGAAGAGCTGGCTGCAGAGCATATGCAATGGGTTTGCCACCCCTGACCAGGTTACTACAGAGGAATGCAATATGCAAGAATCTCATGCAAGAATTGCACAAGACATCTTAGCTTTTTTTTTTTTAATTTATTTTATTTTTTCTTGTTTCAAAACGTTTGTTTGTTTGTATATTTATTTTTATGGCCAGCTCAGCCCGCCCTGAGGGCAGGGCTGGCGCAGCATGTGGTGCCGGGGATTGAACCATGGTCCCTGCAGCCACCCAAGCTTTCCTAAGCAGGCGCTTTAGACCACTGAGCCATCCTGCCGGGCCCCAACATCTTAGCTTTTTTTGAGAAAGAGAAAGAGTCTCATCTAAATTCTTACAACCTCCTTTACATGCAGCCTGTTTGATACGCTGGGCCCAGCACTTGGGCTTCCACTGGCATCACCACTTTGTCTCTAGCATCAGCCTGCGAACTTGTCTCATCACTGTCAGGGTCCCTTCATCAATTCCATAACCTCCTGATTTAGTCACCCTAATGAAACAGCTCATGTAGCTCACCTTTCCCAGCTCAAACCACGTCTCCAAAGTGCATGCAAAACAAGGAGCTGCAGTCATGGCTCACAAGGAAATGGAACCAATACAGACACATAATGTATATATTATTTTTATCAGATTCACCAAAACAGTTAAATGTATAAAGACACAGGAAATCTCATATAGTAGAGACCCAAAGAGCCCAGCTAACAGCCTGGATCCGCAAACTGTACAAACCTTATAAAAACGTCTGAAAGATAAATTTCGTAAAAGAAACTGCTAGGTCTTTGGTTAGAAACAAAGACTCTCAAATATATTTTACAAAAAATAGGACATTTACTACACTCCAGCAGTTCCTTGTATTTACCAGAAGCCTGCTGAGTGCTGGGAACTGTTCTCCAAGACTCCCATTTGGGAATATAACACATGCACAGTGAGAGTTACAAGGAAAACAATGAACAGTACCACAACACTGGGGTACAGAGGAGAGTCAGGGACAGGTGGACCCTCTGAGGACACAGTGGGGCAGGTTAAGGAGGACCCAGTCACCCCAAAAGCCAAGGAAGAATGTATGAGAGGAATAGTAACAGCAAAGACCAAGTGAACCGTGAAGATTAAAAGAACAAAAAAGACAATCAGTTGGGTAAAATGTGGTAAGAAAGAGGAAACTCTGGGAAGTGTAGCTCAGAGGAAGAATTTTATACCAAAAACCAATAGGACACTGCTGAAGGTAAAAACCGGGGCCACTGCATAAACTACCTGGAGGTCAAAGTGGACACAAAAAGCGTAAGTGTAGAGCAGAGAGCCCACTCCAGCCACTGGTCTGTCATGTGGGAGAGCAGACATGGTGTGGGCAGACACAGGAGGGGCGGACAGGAGTGGACACCATGAGGTTCTCCCAAGGAAGCATCTGCTGTGGGCTGGATATGGAGGTAACAGACAGACTCAAATCAAGCACAGCACCTGGGCAGTGGCTGACCACTGGGAGACAGCAGGCTGAGCATCAACCAAGTTTGGGGATAAGAATCAAGCAAAAAAGATGATGTGGCAACAAGATAAAATTTGGGATAATGGGATACACAGAGATACCATCGTGTTTTCATGTGACAGTTTAACTGGAATCATTCTGCAACTGCTCAGCTTTCCTGAAGTGAAAAGCATAGAAAAAGATTTAGACCATGGCTACCAAGTTTCATTCATGACTGATTCTAAAAAAGCAGATTCAACTTTTCACTTCTTTATACACACAGGACCATTAATCAAGATGGAAAAAGAGTGTAAAGCACACACTACAAATGAGGAAAGCTTTCTAACAATAAATTAGAATATTGATTATTCAAAGCAAAAATGGAAAGAAGGCTTCACTCGTACTCCCCCATCCCAGTTATAACTGCCTTGCTGTGTGTGCACTTCTATGAAAGCAAGAAGAACTACTATATTCCTTTGTATAATTGCTCACCTTCAAATATTTTTGAGAGAAAATTAGATTTAACAAGATGGGAATCTGTGGTCAAATTTTCTTTGTGTGTGTGTCTACTTTGGTGCTTTGGATTGAACCCAGGGTCTCATGAATGCTAGGTAAGCCCTACCACTGAGCTATGTCCCTAGCCCAGTTGGTCAATTGTAAACTGCCCTAAAATAAACATGAAAGTTGAGCAAAGAACAGTTTGAAAGTGAAACTAAGTGGCCAAGGAATAGTTCAAAGGTGGCAAAGGGGAATAAAATCTGTCCTCCTGGAGAGCAGGACAAGACAAGCTAGCAGAATTTCAGAGAGCAGCTTCCTCATACCAAGCATCAACTAACAGGTGACTTTTGGCTCAAACTCAACTCAGAAAGACTGAGGTATAATAAGGTCCCAGAATCAGTGTGGACTTCACACTGAACAGCTCCAGACAAATTAAAAATGGACATTGCTCTTCAACACTAAGTCAAAGAGAAATGTATTTCATACTTCTTTTTATCATAAAGTAAAACAAAAATTAACTAAATATGCTGTTTACTAAAGAATAAAATACAATAATCTTGAATTACGGAGTAGAGGCTCCTTAGTTAGACCACAGTACAATTTACCTTAGTAAAAATGCCAAGGCCAATGTCAATGCCAAGGTTATTAAGAGAAATTCTCATCTTCCTCCATCCTTCTCTTTCCCCAATCATTCTAGGATGTGTCTATTTAATGTTTTCTTTATTAATTTCCAGGGTCAATGACTGTCTCAGTGTCCTCTGGGGCAGGGCTAGTACAGTCTGCTGGGACTGAACCCTGGCCACCGTGCTCTGCCTAAGTAGGCACAACAGTCTGCTGAGCTATCTGTGTTCAGTGGCTTTTGAGCTGTGGCTCATAATACTGACATTCAAAGTCACTTATCTTAAAGGATTTAGCAAGAGTGCCGAGTCATTCCTCCCAAAAGGGGAATTATAAATGCATTTAGTGCCGGGCGTGGTGGCGCACGCCTGTAATCCCAGCACTCGGGAGGCTAAGGCGGGAGGATCAGTGTGAGTTCGAGACCAGCCTGAGCTACAAAAGTGAGCTCAAGGCCAGCCTGAACTGCATAGTGAGACCTTGTCTCAAAAAGAGGAAAAATAAATAAATAAATAATAAAAAAATGCATTTAGAAAGCAGTAAAGACTATATCTACTCTTTTGAGGAACAGAGCACACATAATTATACCACATATTTTGGGAAACTCTTTCTTGTGTGTGTTCTGGGATTGACCCAGGATATTAAGCATATCAGGCAAGAGCTCTACCACTGAGCTAGCACTAGAATACCTTAAACAAGCAATTTACTGAGCTCTCTTGCATTTACTAGCTTTCTATTATGGGAGTAACTATAGGATACACTTTGCAAATGTTATAGCACTGTGTTTATAAATTATATTATAGCAAGAATCTTTTTATAGCAAGCCATACTGACATGAGGTTTATTTAATGCTGTTTTGTTTTTATTTTTACTTATTTATTTATTCTTTGCAGAACTGAGGATCGAACTCAGGACCTTGCACTTGCCAGGCAGGCACTTGTGCCCCTGAACCATCTTCCCAGCCCCAGTGCTGTTTTGTTTTGATCCAGGTTCTTGCTTAGCTCCTCCAGTCAGCCCTGGATTGGAGCCTCCAGCTCGTGGAGAGCCTTCTGCCTGTCCTGGGATGCTAGGCATGGACCACCTGGCCTCATTACCATACGGTTTTAATAGGACATTTCTCATAAAGTAAACACAATGGAGCAGTAAACGTTACATACTGGGATAAGCCACACACTGATTAGAAGTTTAGGGGAAATCAAATTTAGAGGGTCATCAGAAGGTAACTAAATCTAATGACCTGATGATCAATTCACCAAAGTTTTTATGCTTAAATATAAATCCATAATGTGCTTTCAGAGATGGCAAAAATAGATACTGAACTCCATTAGTAGGCTCCATAAGTCTGATGCGGATGAACATTTTTTTCTCTCTTCCTAGAACCTTGAGAAAAGCCGAGTACATCTAATGGATCAATTAGAATGATAAACCATCACAGCCTGCTCACTGCTGTGCCTAAGGAGCTGCATGGACAAGTACACCAGACTGCAAATGCAAAAAAGGAAACACAGGAGTGGCTATTGGTTCATTAGACTCACTGGAAAATCACCAAAAGAACGCAAACCTAGCAAATACACGTCTGCATTAAAGTGGGGAGTGAATGTGGGGGCGGGGGAATGGGGAAAAAAGTGGCAAATATGTTCAAGTCCTTCACAAAGTACTGCACCACATTTGGGGACAGACCTCAGGGTGGCACCCCAAAAACACGGCAGATGAATGCACATATGCGCCGAGGCCTCCCTGGAAAGATGGGGCTGCTGTGACTGCCCCAAGTACCCTTCACCGTCCTGCCAGTCCCCGAATCACACTTGTACCTACTCTGCTTTTTTCAAATCCAATCCGCTGCATATAATTTCACTAATAGCAGCCATATGGGAAGCATCTGTATCTTTTCTCAATTCTAATTTTCATAGGCAGAAGAAACACGGACAAAAATAGCCTGCAGACGGTGAGCACGGCTGCAGGCTGACCTAGTTAGAGTCAGCAGGCTAAGTGCTTCTGAGCTGGCTTAATCCTGGCCTGGCTTCTAGGCAGTGGCTGTGCCTGGAGCTCAGGCTTTAGGGTTCATCAGGTTTTAGGAGTTTACCGTTTATAGGTCATTTGGGTGTTTGAAACCATCTTAGTGTGCGTCTGTGACTGCCATTCCCAGATCAACACAGATAACAAAAAGTCAAATGACAAAAAACCTATGCTGAGATGGGAAAGCATTTATCACATATATGTATAGGAAAAGTATTTTTTATTTGTAAAAAGAAAGCTATCGTCGTGCCTGTAGGAGAGGCTGGGGGGCAGCTAGCTCAGTGCCTAGTGCATGTGAGGCCCTAAGAGTAGGTGCAGTCTCCACAGATGAGTATTTAAGAAGAATTAAACATGCAATTTATGCAAAAAAGGAAAATTAAAAAAAAAAAAAAAAAAGGAAAATGCTAACAAGCACACATAAAGGCTTAATGTTACCAGTAATCAGAGAAATGAAATTCTTTGCCCATAAAATTTCAAATGAAGGATTTCCATCATAACTGTTTCAGAAGAAGGTCTCCAACATGCTTCTGATACAGGAGGAAAAAATAAGTTACAGAGCCAATCATTTTAGTGATGACGCGCCTGCTTTGGCAGAGCTCAGTGGCAGGGGTTCCATCCCCAGTGGCCCCCAGGGCATGCTGAGACCGCGATTGAGACTAGGCTTGGGGGCGTGCCTATAATCCCAGCACTCTGGGAGGCTGGAAACAGGAGGATCACTACCTAGTGAGACCCTAAACACCCTGTAGACCTTGTCCTAAATGAAAAAAAAAAAAAAAAAAAAAAAAAAAAAAAAAAAAAAAAAAAAAAAAAAAAAAAAAAAAAAAAAAAAAAAAAAAAAAAAAAAAAAAAAAAAAAAGAAAAAGAAAAAGAAAAGAAAGTCAACAACATCAGACATTTTAGAGTCGGTGCCCAAACTGCAACCTCAACCCACTTATTTCTCACAGTGTCTACACCGCAACAGAACCTGAATACTGAGGTTTTAGTTTAGAAAAAACCAACCGTTACCCACTGTCTGGCCTCTGGGCCAACAGGGCTTTGCGTGCCCGCTGCGGCGCCCGTGCCCAAGGTTCCCACTGCTGACAGGTCGCAGACACACGCCTAAGTACACAGAGTGTATCTAACCCAGAATGACCTGTACCGACGTGTCAATGTAGCTACAGACTACGTGGAGCTGGTGGGATCACAGATGACTTAGAAACGAATTTAACTCATTTCTGCATTTTCTAAACAAACATTTATGACTTCTTACATTAGAAAAATGCATGTTACACTTTCAAATATTTAGGCAGTAATAACAGCAATGCCTGGAGACTTTCTGATTACAATTGATGTCCTTGTTTGTGATGACAGAAAGGATGCTTAAGTTAGACAGAAATGGCCTTCCCGAGATACTCCTAAGAAAGAACCGAGGTCAGAAGCTCACCTTACACTTTAACTTCACATTGTGCGCATATTCATCCAATTACAAAACTATAGGAAAAGCAAACGTCTGTGTGATTTCATATGCAAAATCACATTACCATTTTCAGATGCTTCTAGGTAATATTCCTGTACAAAATTTTCCAGTGGTGGGGAAAAGCATATGCTAAATATTAACTTCTCTCATGCTTGTTTACTTTTAAAAGAGTACAAGTGGTAATGACACTTTTTCGGCAATCTTCTTCAAGAGTTTTCCTTTTAAAAATATCAAAGACAGGGGC
>PVJA010039402.1:0-19168 GCA_004027025.1 Myocastor coypus | reverse complement strand
GGTCTCACTGTGCAGTTGAGGCTGGCCTTGAGCTCACTTTTGTAGCCCAGGTTGGTCTCGAACTCGCACTGATCCTCCTGCCTCAGCCTCCCAAGTGCTGGGATTACAGGCGTGCGCCACCACGCCCGGCTGTTGAAATTTTAAATTATTGGAGGGTAAGTCACTGAAAAGAACTTTCACTATGAAGCACATGATAATCAGGTAGATATTTTGTAACTAAAATTAAATGCATGTGACAACCTTATGTATTTAGTACAATGTGGAAAAGAAAATCAATAAAATAACTATAATTGTAGTTGGTCTTCCCAGATGTCATTTTACTTGGAGAATAAAATGTTCCTTTTAGCTGGGCGTGGTGGTGCATCCCTGTAATTCCAGCACTTGGGAGGCTGAGGCAGGAGGATCAGTGCGAGTTCAAGACCAGCCTGGGCTACAAAAATTAGCTCAAGGCCAGCCCGAGCTGCATAGTGAGACCCCTGTCTCAAAAAGACAAAAAAAAAAGTTCATTTTACATGTGTACAGTATATATATATATATATATATATATATATATATATATATATACATATGTGTGTGTGTGTGTGTGTGTATATATATACACACATATAGTGTAGTTAAGACTATATAACTGAATATATTTTAGCATACATCTAAGATACATATTACAATATACTAAGTATTTTAAGATATGTAGAAGGACCAGGGGAATAGCTCAGCAGGATAAGCACTTGCCTGGCAAGCACAGGGTCCTGAGTTCGATCCCCGGTACTGAAAAAAAAATAAATAAATAAATAAAAAGATATGTAGAAGTAGCCGGGTATGGTGGTACACACCTGTAATCCCAGCACTCGGAGGGCTGAGGCAGGAGGATTGGTGCGAGTTCGAGACCAGCCTGGGCTACAAAAGTGAGCTCAAGGCCAGCCTGAGCTGCATAGTGAGACCCCTGTCTCAAAAAGACAAAAAAAAATTTCATTTTACATGTGTACGGTATGTACATATATACATATATATACATACACATATAGTGTAGTTAAGACTATATAACTAAATATATTTTAGCATACACCTAAGATAAATCTTACAATATACTAAGTATTTTAAGATATGTAGAAGTTGCAAAGTCAAGCCTCATGATGATTTTTCAGATATCTGAAAATTAACACTTTCTCATACCATATTTTTCAAAATCATATCTTTATTTGAAAATAATTCCTTTCTCAACTTGCTTTTTGTACACAAATGAACATAGATCTCAGGATGGGTGTTTCAGTATAACGGAAAAACATGTTAAGTTAATATTTTGAGAATAATTTTATACCAATTTGAGCCAAATGATGGTTGATATTTCAGCAAAAATGGTGAGGTAAATATTTCTACAGTACTTTGAAACATATCAAGCATAAAAGTACTCATGGATGTTACCTTTTTTTCTTTGCAGATATTTGTCACTGATGAAATACATTAAAATGTGAATAATAAAAATGCTATGTTTGTCAAAAGTCATATAAAGTTTTAATTAGTCACCTTTTAGTTGCTATAACAAAATAAGCAGGACAATTATTTTGTAAAAGGAAAATATTTAGATCACAGCTCTGTAATTTTAGCTTCAAAGCTGGCTTAGCTGATAGCTTTGTGGCTTTTGCATAGCTTTCACCAAGGCAAGAATGTGTGGTAGAGCCAACTGCTTGCAGTAAAAGCTAGAAAGAAGAGTAATGAGCAATATCAGGATCTCTCAATTCTCGTTGAATGAAGCTACTCAATAAACCCCTGTAAGGGGCACTTTCTAAACATAGTAGCATCTTTAAATAGCATGAGTCTGGAGACAGGTCACTTAAACTCTAGGGGGACACTTCTGCACCTAATAGCAATGAGTAGCTCAAAGTTTAAAGCCTAATTTGAACTGTGGACTTCAGTTAACAATAGCATACCAACTTTAGCACGGTAGTTGTAACAAAGGCTTGCACTATCCTGAGAAACTAATACTTGACTATGCCTGAGGGGTATATGCGAACTCTTATACATTTTGCTTGATTTTCTGCAAAGCTAAATGTGCTCTAAAAAAAGTAAAATTAGCATAAAGGTATATTACATCTTAAGAAAATATCTCCTGAGTCTTAGTTTTATCTTATGTTTCTGTATTTTATCTTATGTTAATTTTTATGAACCAGAGTATCACCTACATCAATCTAGTGGGTAAACGTATGACGTCAGAGCAGCAGCAGCAGCGTCATGATGTTCTCCGACAGCCATGGGTCCTGCTTCACTCTCGGGGTTTCCGTGGACGGCTGCCTCTAAAACCTGACTGGTTTACACCAGTCTGTTTATTTTCTGATATTTGAAGTGTTCTAATACAACACAACCAATTCCTGAAAATGATACGGCAAATAATATATATGTACATATATATAAGCATATATGTATATATACACATGCTATTTTTTTCTGTATCTCTTGACTTTAATTTGATTAATATGTGCGGCAGTCTTTGAGCATTTCAGCTCTTCTGGATTGCTGTACTGACACTGGTCCTCTAAGCTAGGAATGCGAGTTCATCATTAAAATGACATTGATAATTTTCAAGAAATGTAGATGCTGTGCCTGAGCCAAAACTAAATGAATCAATGATTTATAGCAGTGCATTCTAGAAATCTCTGTTTTAGTATCTCTAAATAATTATAATTAGAGAACACTAACTTTTGGGGGAGAATTAGAGGTGTGTGTGTGTGTGTTTACTAACTTAAAACTTTAGGTAAGTGTTTCTGTTTTAATGGTAATTTTTTTTACTTTTGATAGAAATTTCTCTGGGGAAAATAACTTTCATTATTTCCATACCTAGGTTTTATGTATTTTATTATTTTAGAGTGGAGTTAATTACCACAGCTAATTATGATTACTGTAGCTTGTTTAAATATGCGTAACAGGCCGGGCGTGGTGGCTCACGCCTGTAATCCCAGCACTCGGGAGGCTGAGGCAGGAGGATTGGTGCGAGTTCGAGACCAGCCTGGGCTACAAAAGTGAGCTCAGGACCAGCCTCAACTGCATAGCGAGACCCTGTCTCAAAAAGACAAATAAATAAATAAATAAATAAATAAATAAATAAATAAATATGCGTAACAGTGAATGGACAGAATGATATTTTATGTCATGTTTTCCAAGCCTAAAGAAAGCAGAGTTTGATTTGAATGATCTCAGAGATATTCAATTTATATTAACCCATCCTCTCAAATTATTAGCAATGTCATTGTTTTCACTTAGTTTATTCATTAATACTAGCATATTCTTGGAAAATTTATGTCTTATCATCTCCAACAAACTCTCTTTCCTCATAAAGTTTTTCTCTAATTTAAATTAAGAACTGATAACAATAATCAATACAAAATAAATGCAATTTTTTCTCAAGTTCAAGGAAAGAGACATAAAATAGTGAATTATGACAACTAATCTTCCTTCTCAGCAAGCAAACCTGAAGTTTGAATTGTACACATGCTTCCTGACATTGTCAAAGTTTACTCTTCTTTGTCATCTTATGAAATCTCCTTGCTGTTGTCTTTTTGATGAAAAACAAAGGGAAGTCTAATAAGAAAAAATTAGAAATAGAAAGGTTTTTTTTAAATTAAAGATCAAGGAGCTGGAGAGATAGCTCAAGGGCATAAGTACCTGCCTGGCAAGTGTAAGGTCCTGAGTTCAATTTCCAGTTCCACAAATATATACATTAAAAAAAATGAAAATAAATAAAATTAAGGATTGAAAATTAAGCATATGCAAAACAGTATGATAGTCTGTTCACAAGAATTATTAGCTCTGTCCCATATGTAAAGTGCCAGGCAAAATCTCTTAGCAAAGGAAATGCTTAAGACTGTTTTTTTTTTTCCCCTAGATACTTAACATTATTCAATGTATTGTTCGATTTTTAGGTTTAAAAAGTATTATATGCTATCAAGTCAGCTAGTTAAATTTTGGCTATTTAACAACTTAATATGAAAATAAAGTTGAAAATGCATTAACATCAGACTGACTTATCAAACTTTTATAAAGTTTTAATGGATTAAATGGTCTTTGAGTTGAAGCAGTCAAAATTATCTGCTCATACAGTTTCTTTTTGTTGTGTTCTGCTTCTGAGGTAAGGTCCTGCTGCTTCGCTCATTCTGATTGAATCTGGTGATCTTGTCTCAGCCTCACTATTGCTAGGATTTCCAGCACGTACCACTTGATCCAGGGTTTCTTTCTAGTTTTTAAGTAAACAACAATTTTCATTGACATATATGAAATTAATTCTATAAATTTAACAACACACCTGAGGAAAATCATTGTTTTATGTTTGTCTTAAAAATCCTTCTGCAGTGGTAATGTTAATGCTAAAGCTAATGCTAGCTGCCAGCTTTAGCAGGAATATTCATAATCTACAGAAAATGAACAATAAAGTAGAAAAAAATGAAAAGAAAGAGCAAAAGCAAATGCAGCAATAGAATATGTAATGGTCCACAAAGCCCATAGGTGCAATACCTAATGACCATAGTGTCAGCAGCTCCAAATCCTGTTTTCTGGTGAATAAAAGAAGCAAGTCTCGTTCAGTTTCCCAAAGCAATCCCAGACTGTGCATGTGGAGCAATGGCTGTACAATAGAGTCCCAGAAGACTTATTCAAACATGCAAATTAACAGCATTGAAAAGCAATGTACAGTAATCAGGTCCCATTTAGTATTGTAGCATCAGCGGGGACACAATAGCTGTCTGTGTATCGTGTAGACTGTTTGTATTGCTAATAGCCACCACATGAGTAATTAAGCACTTTAAACAAGTCAACCATTTATGCTGTCCTACAAGTTAGATGTAAAAACCAAAACTGGAACAAAGAACAATAAGAAGCAGGCATTAGCTTTGATAACAGGGGTCCACTCAAAACCATATGTTCCCTCAAATGAGAGCAGATTGTGGCTCACCTGAATTGGGGATGTTTTATTTATTAGTGTTTTACCCATTTTTTAAAAAGTCAGATCACTGATATACTTTGGATAACTAAAACTAGTAATAGCAACCATTGTCTTGTCATTTACTTCTTAAACATTTAAATAAATCTTTGCAACTGTCAGTAGCCTTCTAGTTACTGCTTCAGGTTTATTCGATTTCTTATAACTTCGTAGCAACCATTTAAGATTTGTAAGCTGATATTTCCTAGCACTTCACGCGCAAAAGTGACAAATTCAACATTTTGAAACTCTCTAATTCTCATTGTAGTCATACACTTGAGATTTGGAAAATCAAACTTAATTTTTTTTCAATTTCTGGCATATCCAGCTGGGAAAGATCAGTGGAGATACTTATATCTAATTTCCAGATAACTACAAAGATCATATTTAAAGTGTCTGTGATGGCCATGTGCTTCTTTCCAAGAGAGAAAACTGTACAACCAAACTTTATAATTTATCCTTTATGGTAAATTTAGTGCTCTCTTGATTGCAATGGCTCTAAATGAAAAACAATCGCTTCCCTATTTGAAAACAGTTTTTCTATCTCCAGCTTTCACTTTTTGAGGCTAAAATTTTAAACTGTTCTTGTTTTTCAACATAAGTCGGTTTTTACTCTTTTTTTGAAGTGATTCATGATTTTTGCAATCTGAATCTCTGTGATATATGCAGATGTCGGCATAGCGCTGACAGTGTAGCATGACCTTTGCCATGTCATAAACCTTCCGAGTCACTATGCTCCATGTTATCTCTAATTTTTTTCAACTATGTACAACATACATGACAAGGGAGCTGCTGAGGGGTTGGCTCAGGTCAGGGTATCAGAGGGTTACCAACACCCCTGGATGGAGCTGGGACAAAAGTATGCACCAGTGGAAACTTCTATGGCTTCATCCTGGTATAGATGATGTATGAGAGATTCTTAAAGTCACTTCTGAGATACCCCAAAGGCATAAAATCTTTACCAACTGTACAGATCTTAAATTTATTTTATTTTGTTTTATTTTATTTTATTTTTAAGTAAAGATGATTTTAATGAGGCTGTCTTCTGGGTAGTGCTTTTTAAAAGAACTGAAGCTTAATCCAGCCATCTCACCTGTCCTGTATAAAATTTAAGTTCATCAGTGAGTTCAGAACTAGTGAGCCAGGAGGCAGCTCAGTGGTATAAGCACCTAAAGTATCCCATTACTGCCAGCCACCACTGCCCACCCCAACAAAACAAATCTGGAAAGATGGTAAGCAAGCCTTGTGGTGAGCAGTACTTTTAACACGTTCACCTAGGCAATGTAATGTTCCCAACAGGTTTATTGCTAAGATAGCAGACAGAAAACCTACTGGGAAATTTTTCTATGGTCATGTCCACAGCAAATGAGAAACTTCATTCTAAAAGCCTTGGCAATGACCACAGATCTTAAATTTAAAGAATATAGTGACCCAGGTTCACCAATGTCAACTTCCACAAAAATTACTTCACATATCCTTAAGCTCACTCTTAAACATTCAGCCTTCTGCTAAGTAGAAATAAAATTAGATTTGAAAATTTTATTTATAACTTATAGCAGTTGGCAACTTTTTGGGTATCTTTCCACAGAAACAAAATAATGCTTATTAAGGTGAGTCCTTCTAAAATCGCTCCTGCTGTTTGATGTGTCAGGATAACAGGAACAGGAGCAATTTTCACATCAGTTTACTCAACTGCCTTGAACTCCAAGGCCCACTATCTTCTCCCCATCAGCATACAGTGCAAAGCAGTTGAGCAGATGTGGCTGAAATAAGAGTCTACTTTTTGATCTAACTATATGTAGATAGGTTAATTTTCTATCACTTTAGGCTAAAAGAAAATGAGTTAAAGGTAGGATATCAAAACAGATGAATTGGAGAAGAAATAATGGAGGATATTATTAAAATTACGTGGAGAAGTGAGGCAGCAAGACTCCAATGAGAGAAAACAAAACAGCAGGCAAGAGGCAGTCTGTGCTTAATTAAGTCTTGAGATTGGAGAAAATACACATATAGAATACAGAGTTAAGGAAAAAGAAACAGACTACAGCCACAACAAAAATAAATAGATTGAAATGTTTAGAATGATTAAAAATCAAACTGTACTCTATTGCTTGATCTCTTAAGAATACTGTGCCACTATCTGACAGTATTCACAAGCAATACATAATGAATTGAGGGCATTTTGCCCTTGCGCCTGTACGACAGTATGGGTTCAGTTAGAATACTTTCAAACATTGCACCTTAGCACATCTTAGTCATTCTTACCTTACCTGGACACAATTCCTGTCACCAATGTTTAAAGGAGCAGAATTTGTTTGTTTGTTTGTTTTGTTAACATGATCTCACTATGCAGATTGGACTCCTAGTGATCTTCCTGTTTTCAGACGCCCCAGCACTAGGATTACAAGCATGCACCACCTCACCAGACTTGGTCACTAGCTCAGCTCCCCTGAGGGGTGGGGCCTGTGTGGCATATGGTACCGGGGATCAAATCCTGGTTTCTGCACTTGCTCAAGTAGGTGATTAGTCCACTACGCTACCTTGCCAGCCCTAAGGGAACAGAGGCTTCTTGTGGCTCACAGTTTCTGAAGTTTCAGGGCATGGTGTTCCGGGGAAAATGTAGAAAGAGCATCGCAGAAGAGCCTGCTCATGTCCTGGTGCCCAAGGAGAGAGCGAAGGGAGTCAAGAAGCCCAGTGATCGTTAGGAGCCCAGGGTTGTGCCCATCCTGGTCCTTCCTCCTGATATTGCCAGCTGTGGACTCACTGGTGATTATACTGCTCTCATAATACAACACCGTCTGACACAAAAGCTTTTGGAGACACCTCATATCTAAGTAATCACACCATGAGCAGGAGCTGACCTTCCTCTGTGGTGATAAATGTTCCTTCTAATGCATATGCTACATGGTAGAGGGTCAACCACTTGCCCCTCAGTCAACTTACAATTTTTATTTTATAGTAATCCAAGTGAAATTGTATGATATTACTAATTTATAAACATCAATGCACTTTTTTAAATGCTAAGAAATTCTTTTAAATTATGTATTAGTCTAACATTTGCTTCTTTTATTTTGAGCCTGTTTTAATAATAATATCAGATAAATGGAGAATATGGTGAATGCAAATGGAAAACAAAGGGAGTACAATTATACATAAAGAAACAAAATAATCCAGGAGCAAAGGATTCTAAGGGGTCAGAGATATTTCCCATTACTGGGAAGTAAGAGTCAAAATAATAGTACAATAGCAACTCTAAATGCCCTTGCTCAGCATTAAATTTAAACTCGTTATTTCATTTGACTAATTTAAAAGATAATTAAATTGCATTCTAAATAATTGATTTAAGCTTTTTTTGGTGAAACTAACTGTACATTTCTTTCTTTTGCTTCCCATTATTTTAGTGCATAATTTTAATTTTGTCCATTATAACTAATTTCATTCTGAACATAAAAATGTAATAGTACCTGTATCTCCTTCTAATGGAAAGGAAAACATTCAAATGAGATGTTTTCCTTTCACAAGACAATTTATATCTTCTTAGTCAACATAGGACACTTTAATTAGAATACATAGAAATATGATTTATTTAGCAAAAGCTGTGCTCAAAGATCTGATTTCTGTTTAATCGATAAAGATTACTGAGCCCATGATAATTTCTAATAAAATAAGATCATTTGAGAAAATTCTAACAAAACTTTAATGTAATCTGTTCAATTTTTCATTGTATATTAAAATATTGTAGTTCAAATGGCTAAAATATTGAGATGCCTATATAATTTTTTCACGATTATCCCCATGCTTTTTGTATAATATTTATCATGATCCTGTTCTTGAGGCATTTAAAAATATATCAATGATAAATCATTTGTATTCATGAAAAAAAAAATTCATTTAAGTGTGACTTTGCTCCTCCAGCAAGATTTAGAATTAAGACGTATAATACTGCAATTTTCTCTTCTTTCTTCTTTCCTTTAGTAATTGTTCTGAGATCAAAGCAAAGTAGTTTGAAGCACAGGAAGATCTTTTTCCCTTTGAAAATGAGAAAGGTTCACCTGAAGTTCTGTTCCAGAAGAATTACTATTTATTTCATTTGAGATTTGTGCAAACTAAGTGGGGGAGTTTGAATCTAAATCAGGGCATAGTAACTTTCACAATTTAGAAAAAAAAAGTATCCACTGAAAAATACTTATTTTGATCATATTAAATAATTTCTCCTAGGAGTAAGCTTAGTAGCCTATTCCTTTCTGCTGGTGGACACTGCACAGGAAGTATCCTCACCTCATGTCTAAGTCAGAATCTCCCAAGGAGCCCGAACAGCTACGGAAGATCTTCATTGGAGGGCTGAGCTTTGAAACAACTGAGGAGAGTGTGAAGAGCCATTTTGAACAATGAGGAAGACTCACAGACTGCATAGTAATAGAGAGACCCAAACTCCAAACATTCCAGGGGTTTCACGTTTGTCACGCAGCTGTGGAGGAGGTGGATGCAGCCATGAATGCAAGGCCACACAAAGTGGATGCAAGAGTTGTGGAACCAAAGAGAGCTGTCTCAAGAGAAGGTTCTGAAAGACCAGGCACCCACTTAACTGTGAAGAAGATCTTTGTTGGTGGTATGAAAGAAGATAGTGGAGAATGTCACCTACGAGATTATTTTGGACAATATGGAAAACTTGAAATGATTGAAATTATGACGGATCGAGGCAGTGGAAAGGAGAGGGACTTCGCTTTTGTAACCTTTGATGACCATGATTCTGTGGACAAGATCGTCATTCAGAAATACCACACTGTGAACGGCCACAACTGTGAAGTGAGGAAAGCCCTGTCAAAGTAGGAGATGGCTAGTGCTTCATCTAGCCAAAGAGGTCAAAGTGGTTTTGGAAATTTGGTGGTGGTTGTGGTGGTGGTTTTGGTGGCAATGATAGTTTCAGTCATGGAGGAAATTCAGTGGTCGAAGTGGCTTTGGTGGCAGCCATGGTAGGGGTGGATATAGTGGCTATGCAGATGGCTACAATGGATTTGGTAATGATGGAAGCAATTATGGAGGTGGTGGAAGCTATAATGAATTTGGCAATTACAACAGTCAGTCTTCAAATTTTGAACCTATGAAGGGAGGAAACTTTGGAGGCAGAAGCTCTGGACTCTATCATGGTGGAGGCCAATCTTTTACCAAACCACAAAATCAAGTTGGCTAACATGACTCCAGCAGCAGCAGTAGCGATGGCAGTGACAGAAGGTTTTAAACACTTCCAGGAAACAAAGCTTAGCAGGAGAGGAGAGCTAGGGAAGTGACAGGGAAGCTACAGGTTACAACAGATTTGTGAACTCAGCCAAGCACAGTGGTGGCAGGGCGTAGCTGCTACAAAGAAGACATGTTTTCGACAATACTCATGTGTATGAGCAAAAAAGTCGAGGACTGTATTTGTACTAATTGTATAGCAGGTTACTCTACTTTCCGCTCTGTGGAAATTGTAAAGCATTCCAACAGAGGTTTTTAATGTAGACCTTTTTTTGCACCCATGCTGTTGATTGTAAAATGTAACAGTCTGATCATGACACCGAATAAATATGTCTTTAAAAAACAATTTATCCTGGGGCCAATGAGATAGCTTAGTGGTCTAAAGCGCTAGCTTAGGATAGCTCAGGCAACCACAGGAACTGTGGTTGGATCCCTAGCACCACATGCTGTGCCAGCCCCACCCCCAGGGCAGGATGAGCCAGCCATAAGATAAATAAATAAATAAATAAATAAATAAATAAATAAATTTCTCCTCAAAGTACTCAAATATTAAGCCACTCATTAGCCATTTATTTTCACTAGTAATATATTTATCAAAATTTGTAGCTATAAAGTGAATGTAAAGTTATATGAGTACTCCACAGATTTGTCGGTTTCGTATCTCTGCTCTTCGCCTCATTTGCTCCATTTCCAATCTCTGGCACTGCAAGCTCTCTGCCTGTTTCTCACATAGTTTTGCTATTGATATGTTTGTACATCAGATTGAAATACACCATTTTTACCCTCTTTCATCTAGAAGATATGTATTGAAAGTGGTTCGAACTTATAACTCCTCCCATGGTCTTTCTTAGAGTCTTTTAATTTGATCAAAATATCCTGTGTAAAATACAGTCATAGCAATTTTAGTAAATGGTATTATCTTGTAATGCAAATTATCCTTCCTGTGGGTTAAGGGCTATGTAATATATTCCCTTGAATCAACAGAAAGTAGCACATTAGCTGGTTGTTCTCCACAATGAATGTAATCATTATGCTCTGTGAACACATAAAAATAGAGAAAGAGAAAGAAAGAAAATAAGAAAGAAAGAAGTGAATTTATAGTCTCTATGTTTTCTAAAGGCTTAAATGACAAATTTGAAGTATACAGTTGTCATGTAAAGTCAAATATTTTCATTACAATTAGTATATTTATTAATTTATTTAAATTTAGAATATCTGTTTGGAATCTTTTTCCTAGTTTGGTAATAAGGAATAATATTGAAAATCTATTGTCCTTATCAACAACCACCTGCACTGGACCACATACCTATACCAAATATGGCATTAAATGATATACAATATATATGATACAGAGACTAGGAGGGGGAAAAGGTGGAAGAAACAATAAAACTAATCAAAAATGTGTTATCTAGATGTATCAATCCCTTGTGGTGAGTGCAATCATTATATAATGTACATATCTACTAATAATTTTTGTGGTAAAAATATAATTTAGAACAAAGATGAAAATCTTTGAGAATATATGATGCAGTATACGAAGTGTCAAATTCAGACAGGGTCATCTGCAAAAAGACAATAAGCACATACTCACGTTCAATTCTATCCTTTGACTTTCAGCCTATGAATTTCTTTATGAGTTAAGTGTGTTTCTTACATTCAACATATTGTCAGATATTTCTTCTTAATCCACTGTGCCAGTCTATTTCTTTTAATTGGTGAATTTGAGTCCATTTACACTAATGGTCGTAATTGAAATGTACTGACTAATGATAGACATGTTATTTACCTGCTGTTGTATAGTCCTTTTTCATCTATGTTTAATTGTTCATGCTATTTGGTGGGTGTTTCCATTTCTCTTCATGGAGTTATGGTCATTTTGCTCCCTCTCTAGGGTACCTTTCAGTAGTCTGGATAGGGTTGACTTTATCATCATGAAATTCTTATTGTGTTTCATGGAAGTTTTTCACTTCTCCATCAAACTTGGAAGAGTTTTGCAGATTACAGCAGTCTTGAATTTGTATTCTTGGAGGACTTGAAGTTTTGTACTCCATGCTCTTCTTGACTTAACATCTTCTTTGGAGAAATCTTCCATTATCCTGGCAGGTTTTCCTATAAATGTGATCTATTTTTTTTCTCTTGCAGTTTTGTATAAATTGTCCTTATGCTGGAATTCTGGGATCTTGATTATTTTATGGCTGTGTATGTTTTTAATTGGAATGATATTATTTGAAATTCTATATCTTCAGTTAATGTGAATGCCAGATTTTTCCCCATATTTGGGAAGTTTTCTGGTATTACTTCTGCCTATATTCTTTTTATGTCATTTGTGTTGACTCCTTCTTTCTCATGGATGCCTATAGTCTCAAGTTGTTCATCTTTACATCCTCTTGCAGATGTTGAATTATTTTTTTTCTGCTCCCTAGTTGTCTTTAAGAGATCTTTTCTTACCTTTTCACTAACTGCAATGCTGTCTTCAAGCTCTGAAATTCTATCTCCAGTTTCATTCAGATGCCTTTACCAGCTTGTGTTTGAAGCCTTAATTTTCTATCTGTCTCTGAATCTGCTTCATATATTCTGTTTCTTTCCTGTATTGCTCATTTAAGAATTACACCATTTTTCTATTCTCCTGTTTTTATCAGTGTCTTCCTTAGAAGCACACAGAATTTCTTGCATTATAGTTATCTTCTCTTTTCTTACCTCAGAGATTATTTCTGATCTGATGTCCTGTATACTTCTCCAGTTGGTTCTTTACCCTAGATGTCATTACTTCAGATATTGTAGGTATATAATCTCCAATTTCTTTAATGATAGTGTCTGCTGCATCTGTCCTGGGTGGACTCAGGGCCTGTAAATGAATTTTCTTCATTCTCTATAAAGAAATAACTTATTTTAAATCAGTTTGAAACTATGGTTGGCTGACCTATGGCTTTAGGCCATGTGGTGAGGTATTTCAGCAGGGTAAGGATACATAGCAAAAAAAATTATTTACAGATAAGAAGACAAACAGAAAGAGACCAATGATCACTTTCAATTGCATGACTTCAATGTTCTGAAACCTCGCACTGTGCTCCACCTCCTCATCTATCTACTACCTTCCATAGCACATGCTATGAGCACATATCCTTGTAAGCAGGACCTATGTAGGAGATTCCACACCCAAACTGTGGCAAATGTATAACAACCCTAACAATATGTGCTTAGCTGTATGTATCTGTTTGTTTTGGGTGGATAAGTATTCCTTTAATTTTCTGCCTCACATTCAAATTACATCTTACTCCTCCCACTTACAGCTCTATATCTTCAAATAGAATGAAAATTTTGGGAACAAAAGCATGAGTAACGCTTTCTATTTAGGACTAGTTCACCCAACTCAGTGGAGTTGTTTAAAGTGCAAATTTACGTGAGTATGCACATTTTGGCTAAAAGCCAAATGAAAGTATTAAAATTAAAGTACAATAAAAGTCAAGGCAGAATAGAAACATTTTCATTGGGTACTGAATTATGAGTTTGTAAAATGAATAATGCTATTCAAAACATATTAGCCTTAACAAATACCAGCAAAGTAATTCTTCTTTTTACATGTTCGCACAATAAAATTATCAGACTCACTGTATGGGTTGGGTACATGTACATCATAGATTTCCATTCCCTACTATACAATCCTCCCTCTACCCCTTTGAGTTCTCTGGCACAGATTCATTTATTTACTTTTGAGACTTTATAAAACCACTTAGCCTAAAAACTTCCTCCTTTATCCTTATAAAATTAATTATACAGATTAAAAATCAGACTGTGGCTAAAGAATATATAAAATGTAACACAATTATATTTAGTCAAGGTACACTATTAGATGCATTGTTTGATGGTAGTAGATTATAGTACCTATTCTTTTCTTTCTCTTGTTTATGTTACCTGTCATATATACAGAGTATACATATATATATATATATATATATATATATATATATATATGTGTGTGTGTGTGTGTGTGTGTGTGTATTCTCTCTTTTTCTCTTTCTCTGTAGATATATATGTATCTACATATATATATGTATATATAGAGAGGGTTAAAATTGTCTCAAGGTATAATGGTGAACCAATCAATTCTTAGATCTATTAGTTGTGAGTTTCTATCTTTTTTATAGTGCTTAATTTTGCAACTGTCAACAGATTTGTTTCACTCTTCTATTAGGTCTGTGGTGAAATAAAATGTTTGCAGTTAAATTTGCCCAGGCAAAATACTGCAAATGATAAACATGATGAATATGTTCACCAGAGCCTTAAGCTCTCCTTTCCCTCTCATGTTATCTGATTTAGATACAGATTAATTTCCTTAGTGACAATAACTTAGAATAATTCCCAAAGAGAGAGAGAGAGAGAGAGAGAATATATATATATATATATATATATATATATATATATATATATATATATGGATCACAAGTCCTTCCTAACTTAGTGAGATAAAATGTTCTTTTTAGTATATACATTAAAGTGTCAGTCAATTTTAGTAGACCTCTGGATAAATTATCAGCTTGGTTTTCATTCTCAGTTTCTTTAAAGTGTGTTAATATTTTTGATATAAAAATTATCAGTGAGTGAAGTCTTAAGTATAGCATTTTAATCCTTTAGGGAGAAATGTGCATTTAGACTTTAATTTGGTGATAGAATTTCAACATAAGGACTCAGGAAAAGACTTTCTCTTTTATCACTTTTATTTATCTATCATTGAAACAAATATCAGATGTCACAATAAAACTGGAAAGGTAACAAACTTTGTCCCATCATGGATATTCTTTTGCTGGTTAGATGACGAAGGTACTAGTCCTAAAGCAGAACTCTCTCTTTGCCAACCCTTGTTGACTAATTGGTCAAAGATGAGCAATATTGTTCACAGGTTCTCAGAAGTAACTCTGTAACTCCATCTTGCTCAGTGAGATAGGTATACTCACTCATGTTGAGGCTCTGCCTTGCTAGGGAGAGGAAAATCATGCAGTAGAAAAGAGCTACTGCTACCATCCTCTCTTCTATCCACTGACAACTTTGTCTATGTATTTAGTACAGGGTCTCCAGGGTCTCACTATGTAGATCAGACTTGTAGTGATCCTCCAGTTTTCAGCCTCCCAAACACTGGGATTACAGGTGCATACCACCACGCCCAGTCTCAGTGTGCCCCAGGGGCAGGGCCAGCATACAGCCCCAGGAATCAAATCCTTAGCCCTTGTGTCTGCCTAAGCAGGTGTTTTAATCCACTGAGCTATGAACATTTTCTTTATCTTCATTCTTCATCAATTTTTTTTCTTTTCACTTAGGAAAAAAGAATTGCTGTCAATTTACTCACTATAGTGTCACAAAGTACAACCTCGTATGTGTACAGTTTGTTTTCTAATTTTTCTTCTGTTCTTATCACTTTATCAAATCCTCTCATTATTTCTAATAAAAATAACCTCCAATAACAGCAATAGCTTAAATGACTTTGTTTGAATCTAATACTCTCTTTAGTAGTCACTCTTTTTTTGTTGCTTTTGTCACAACTTTTTATGGAGTAATTTTACCTGCTGTGTGTTCACCTCTCCTTTCTGACAAGTAGCTTTTTCTTTAAAGTCACCAACACATTTATACACTCACAACTGTACATAAATATATGTGTGAACCATGTCAGTACATTAGTTGGATATTTTAGTTTTGTGACTTTTATTTATTTGTTTATTAATTGAATGATTGATTGGTCATTCTTTTTGTTATTTTCTTTTTTGGTACTGAGTATTGAACTCAGGACCCAGCAAGTGACAAGAAAGTGCTGTACCACTGAGCTACACCCCTAGCCCTAGTTAAGTCTTTTGATTTTTTTTTTTTTTGCTTTCAGATTTCTATCCCAAAATTTAAAACATTCACTCAGTATATTTATTTTTATTGTGATGCATGATCATATATTGATTTCTCTCTCTATCATCTGTCTGTCTCTGTCTGAGTCTTTTTCCTCTCTGTATATGTTTTGGTACACATTCATAAGTATATGTAGTTATATATTCAATATTTTGTTTAGTAAATGTTTCCTTTATAATTTTTATTGAAAAATACATACATTTTTATGTATTGCTTTTTAAGGCTAATAATTATGTTCAAAATATTTGCATCCACAGTATGTGAATAATTAATTCTTGTTAATGTCAATATAATATGCCATATATATATATATATATATATATATATATATATATATCTTGATTCTTGTGACACATCTCAGAAAGATGGGATTCACTGAATTTCCATCTTATTTCTCTTTTATTTTGCCATTAACAGTAATGCCACAATAAATACTCTTGAATACATATCTTAGGCTTTGGTGTTTTTGTTTTGACGGATACAGGTGTGCTTAACAATTATAGGGGCATAAGCAATAACAGCCACAACACACACTGACCATGATGAGTATGCTTGTGGATCCAATAGTGCAGATGTGCATTTGCATAAATGGGCTTCTGTGTTTAAGGACAGGAACATCAATAACTTTAGCAAATGTTTCCAAAATTTCTTACCAGACAAAAATTTATAATTATATCAATTTCTTCAAAGAATCAGAAACAGTTCTCCTTTTCTAATATTTCAGCTCTCAGTGAGTGACACCGGTTTTAAATGTTTTGTATTGGACAATGCAGGTGTCCTTGTGTGGTTAGTCTGACTTTTCTTTCTCATTATTAATGAGTTGGAGCATTATTGTATATCTCTCCCCTTGTTCCCTGTGTTTTTCACTCACTTCCTTTACTTTCCTTCTCTAATCTCATTTCTTGACAACCAGCACTTATGTTTCCAGAAATAAATTGTTCATATACATTGACTAGACTAATAGGTGGTATCTTACCTAATTCTCATCAATTCCTACATCTTTTGAATAGCACTGATATTAATCAGAATCTTCAGTTGCTTCTTCCAAATCAAAGGAGCATTATTTTATCATTAGTATCCCTTACATACATAGATGTAAATGATTTGTAGTTTCTGAAACTTCATTTTAAGTTTTCGGTTTCCTTACTTGAGAACTTCCTTATACTTCTTGAATTCACATGCTCTTTTAAAATTAATTTGAAAAATTTTAGGATATTTTCAATATATAACCTGTATTCAATTTAATTTCATACTGTATATGTGATTATTATGTAATTCCTTTGCTTTCATAGTAATATTGCCATCACTATTTATTGAACAACTCATTTCCTTTTATATTCAACTGAAATATTGCTTGCACTTTTCCTCAGTTCTAATATTTCATATGACCTACATATGAACTCTATTGCATTAATAAGTATATTTATTCATAATCAAATGACCTTATTTCATAACAGTGTGCCTTAGTTAATTTTCCCTTTGATGAGAAAAATAGCTAACACCTATAACTTAAGGGAGTAAAGATTTATTTAGCTCACAGTTTCTATATTAATCCAGCTATAATTAGCTGGATTGAGTAGAGGATAGTGGGGCAGATAGACATCACAGAGGAGAACGTGTTCATCGCAGGTAGAATGTAGTAAAGCAACAATGGATGACCACAGTTCTTTCTATCCCCTGTCTCTTATCAGGATACTTAGGGCAAGTAGCACTCACATCCATCATCCTAATACCCTTCAATTTAGCAATGCACCGTCAAACAGTCTCTCCAGATCCAACCATTTCTATGGCCGCAGGAGCCTTTTGGGGGACATCTAGACACAAGCCACAATACAGTGATTCTATATTTTGTCATAAATAGTAAAATAAACATCCATTCTCCATTTTAATTATATCTATTGGAACTATCAAAAGTTTAAATATTTCTTAAAGTATAACAATTTCCTTGTGTTTATACCTTATTTTTAATCCTAGTCAGGTATGTTAAATAATAGATAGAATCTTTATTCTTATTACACTATCCTTCAATGTGTTGTACCGTTCTCCCTTCTGTGAATGGATCACAGTAAAATACTGGTTTTTACAAATTGGCTTTTTTTTTTTTTCTGGACCAGGGTGTGAGCTCACTACCTTGCATGTACCAGGTAGGCACTTGTGCCATGGAGCTATCAAATTGGCTTATAATTTTGTTTTTTTTGTTGTTGTTTTTGTGGGACCGGGGTTCAAACTCATGACCTTGCACTTGCCCAGCAGGCACTTGTGCCTCGGAGCCATCTCCCCAGCTCCTTATAATTTTGTATAATTCAACAAATTCAATGTGGTAGTTTCTAAAGTTTTTTTTATTTTGTTGTTATTGTTGCTTTTAATGTATTTAGTAGTGTTGAACTACATAGTTTAGAGTCACAATGATACTGTTATTTTCAGTCTCCCCAGAACTGAGATTACAGGTGTGTGCCACCATACAAGAATTCAGTGCTGGCTCTGCATGACTAAGGGTGGAGCTGAAGGGCAAGTGATGCTGAGAATTGAACCCCAGTTCCTGTGTTTGCCTAAGTAGGTGCTTAGTCTGCTGAACTGTCTCAATCGCCCATTTTTAATGGTTTCTTTGCTGTATGTTAAACATGCCACTGTGACATCTACAGCAACAGAAGAGCCATGATTCACCTCATTTTCCCCACAGTGTGCATTAAATGTATTTTTCTTATCCTATTAAAATGGACTTTTATGGAAAGTAACTTGTAAACTGATTAATCTTAAATGCAATTCTAATATTTCTATTAAATTGGCTCAAGAGTATTGTTCTTCACACTGCCCAGCTCTTCAAGGGCTGGCCACAAGATAAGATGGAAAGAACTGACAAAGGAAAGAGATTTTGTGATTGATTTTCTGAACTGCTTGGCTAGAAAGCAATGAATATGCAATTCATATTTAGAGGCAGGAATAGTAATATGCTTTGGCTGTGATAACCATTCAGGAAATCTTTATTTTGGTTATGAAAGAAAAGTATTCAAGTCATTGATGGAGTGCCATCACAGACCACTATTAGATAAAATAAATAAATAAATAAATAAATAAATAAAT
>PVJA010039401.1:0-19169 GCA_004027025.1 Myocastor coypus | reverse complement strand
CAACTATCCTATTGCCTCAGCCTCCCAGGTGCTGGGGTTACAGGCATGAGCCACCATACATGGCTGGATTCTATTTAAGACAGTAAGGCTTCCTTAGTAGACCAAATATCAAACCTGAGAATAGGCCTTTCTATCTCTGAAAAGGGCTTTTCAGGTGCCCTTCAGTGTCTCAGTATCTGTGATAGTGATGGTTTGGAGGAGAGTACCATTTTGAACACACAAACACACTTATTGCAAAGAGCAATGCAGTCTTAAATTCTAAGAACTGGCAGCTCTAAGAACATGCAAAACAGTTCTCTGGTCAGCAAAGACAAATGTTCTCGGGTGCCAAAAGTTGGGAGCAAAATCCAGTGATGACAATCTCTTTAGGTGTTTTCTTTAGATATTTTCATTAATGCACTTACATAATCATTTGGAGAAAGGACCAATGCTTTGAAGCTTCTTAGATCTTTGCCTTTTGTAAAACTTAGAGTTTCAATGACTTTTTCCTAGAAAGATTTGTTGTCACATTTTGTTTCTAAATTATTCCATCAATTGCTAAAGAAGAAATCCTTAGAAATCATATTTCACAAGGATTTTGACATTCTAGTTTCATCTATCTATCTATCTATCTATCTATCTATCTATCTATCTATCTATCACCTATCTATCTATTTGCAGTAATGGGGACTAAACTTGGGGCCTTGCACTGGCCAGGCAGGTGCTTATGCTGCTGAGCTCTCTTCCTAGCCCTGATGTTCTATTTTCTTTTTCTTTTTTCTTTTTCTGATGTTCTAGTTTAAATAACCTACAATTTCAGGGCTGAGGAGATAACTCAGCAGCCTAAGTGCCTGCCTGGCAAGTGCAAGGGCCTGGGCTCAATTCCGAGTACCACATACTGTGCATACGCTGTGCCGACCACCGAGACTGGGTATGGTGGCACACGTGTGTGATTTGAGGGCTTAGGGATCACTAGGAGTTCCAGCTGTGTAGTAAGACCCCGTACCAAATCAATCAATCAATCAATCAATCAATTAATCAATCGTATAATATAGAATAGATTTGAATCTAGGGTCTTGTGCATACTCAGGACCACTTAGTTGTGTCTGCCTCCCTCACTGTGACCTTTAAATTTTATATTTGCTGTGGAAACATTGAATTTTGGTGTAAGAGGGCCAAAGGTTACAAATGTAAGATGCCCACTGTGGAAAGGGAAACTAAAGAAAGCATCCGGAATTGTCAAGAAAGCTAGGTTGGTTGGCACGCTTCTATAATCTCAGTACTCAGGAGGCTGAGGCAGGAGGATTGCCATGAATTTAAAACCCACCTGAGATACATAGTGAGTTCAAGGCCAATGTGGAATACTGAGGGAGTCCCTGCTAAAAACACATTCTTTTTTTTTTTTTTTTTTTTTTTTGCCACCAGAGTTTGGTCTCACGATCCTGTACTTGCCAGGCAGACACTTATATACTTATATGCCTGAGTTATCTTCCTAGCCCTTCAAAACTAAAATGAATGAATGAATGAATGAATATATAAATAAGTAAATAAAAACAACAGCAAAAGAAAATAAAAACATATCCTCTATTCCTGTATGGGCAGAACTAATGTTGTCAGAATGACCATAATCTCAAAACTGATATATAGATGTAAAGCAATCCTATTAAAATGTCAACCACATTCCTCACAGAAAATGAGAAAACATAAGAGAGGTTGAAAAGAGGGTAGGGGAGTGAGTGGAAAAAAAAAAGAATCAAAATATATCACATGTAGATACAAGTTTCCTGTGACTAATATGACCAGAATATCTACTTAAAACATACTGCTAACTTAATTTACAAGATGGGAGCTAGAGAAAGTGATCCTAGAATTCATACAGAACCAGAAGCAACCCAGAACAGCAAAAACTAACTTGGATAACAAAAAGTGAAACAGGAGGCATGATAATTTCAGATTTCAAGTTATAGTACAAAGCTACAGTGATAAAAAACAGTGTGGTACTGACATGAAAATGGGCATATTGATTAATGGAGTGGAACAGAGGTACAGAACAAAGCTGAGGAGATTCTGCTGTCTGATCTTTGACAAAGAGGCCAACACACACTGGAGTAAAGATAAGGTCTTTAATAAATAGTGCTGGGAAAACTTGCTATCCACACGCAGAAGATTGAATCTAGACCCAAATATCTCATCATGCACTTAGCTAAAATAAACATGGGTCTACTATCTAAACCCTAAAACAGAAACAATCTGCTGGAAGATAAAACAGGTAAAGCATTTGAGCAAACAAGGATAAACAAGGACTTTCTCAACAGAATCCCAGCTGCCTAAGAAATAGCACCAAGAATTAACAAATAGGATGATATCAAATCATAAAACTTCCACATAGCCAAGGAAACAACCAGCCAAGTGAAGTGGCAACCATAGAACATGAAAAGAATTTTTGCAGTTACCCTTGGACAGAGAACTATTGTCTAGAACATATAAAGAACTCAAAAAATTAGGTCCCTCAAAGTAAGAGGCTGGGTGTGGTGGCACACACCTGTAATCCCAGCACTTGGGAGGCTGAGGCAGGAGGACCAGTGTGAGTTCAACACCAGCCTGGGCTACAAAAGTGAGCTCAAGGCCAGCCTGAACGGCATAGTGAGACCCTGTCTCAAAAAGACTAAAAAAGAGAGACTTGAAGAGACTTGGTTAACAATGGGCAACTCTTGCTGGCATGGTGACATGCCTGTCATCTCAGCACACAGGAGGCTGAGGCTGGAGGATTGCCAGAAGTTGGAGGCTAGCCTGGGCTGCATAGTAAGTTTAAGGTTGGTGTGAGCTACATAGCAAGATTCTGTCTAAAGAAAGACAGACAGAAGGAAAGGAAAGAAAGAAAATACAAGACAGACAGACAGAAAGAAAGGAAATAAAATAATAAAAATATTGATGAAGGGCTGGCCAGATAGCTCAGCAGACTAAAGTGCCTGCCTAGGCAGAGTGCAGTGGCTAGAGTGCGATCCCCAGCTTGCTGAGCTGGCCCCACCCTCGGGGCTCACTGAAATGGCAATGGAGACTGGGCATGGTGGTGTGCGACTATAATCCCAGTGCTTGGGAGGCTGAAAACAAGTGGTCTACGTAGTGAGACCCTGTAGACCCTTACTAAAAAAAAACACAAAAATAAATAAATAAATGGACGTTGATGAGGGTACAGAGAGTGGGGGGAAGGGCCCCTTCCACGCACATTGTCATCAGGAATGTAAACTTGTCTGATGCTGGTGGAAATCAGTACGGAGATTCCTTTTTTTTTTTTTTTTTATGGCCAGCTCAGCCTGTCATGGGGGTGGGGCTGGCTCAGCATGTGGTGCCTGGGATTGAACTGCAGTCCCTGTGGTAGCCTAAGGTTTCCTAAACAGACACTTTAGACTGATGAACCATCTCACCCACCCCCAGTATGGAGATTCCTTTAAAAACTAAAATTAGGAGTTCCACTGCAGTTCTCTTTTTTGATCTCTTTCCAAAAGTGCCAATGACGTCATATTGCAGTGACCCAGCACTACCTATGTTTACAGCAGCATAATTCCCAGTGACTGCAATGGAGAAGCGGGCCTGTATAACTATCAGTGGACGAATGGATAAAGGAAAATATGTTGTTATGCACAAGGGAGTGCTACTGTGCCATCAAGAAGGACAAGCCTGAGTCTTTTGTAGAAAAATGGGTGCACCCCCAAATCCTAACATTAAGTGAGGTAAATCGGACATGTGAGCTCACATATCACATGGTTTTGCTTATATGAGAAACTCAAAGTATAGCTCAGTTAAAGAACAAACGAAAAGGTAATAGGCAATGAGATCTGTCTTTTGCAGAAGGCAAGGGGACTGAGAGATGGAAAGCGCATGTGGGGGAGGGGCGCAGGAGAGGGAAGCGGAAAGAACTGCGATGCGTCTTGGGCTTGTACCTCCGCCACAAGAGGAACTCGACCGCTGTGTGCTGCCAGCACATCAAGAAAAATAACAATTAAGAAAAGAGAGCTGGGCGTGGTGGAGCACACCTGTAATCCCAGCACTCAGGAGGCTGAGGCAGAAGGATCAGTGCGAGTTCGAGACCAGCCTGGGCTACAAAAGTGAGCTCAAGACCAGCCTGAACTACATAGCGAGACCCTGTCTCAAAAAGACAAAAAAAAAAAAAAAAAAAAAAAAAAAAAAAAAAAAAAAAAAAAAAAAAAAAAAAAAAAAAAGAAATGAGAAAAGTTACATGTGCTCTTAGGTCTCTCAAGCATAACCCTTTTAAGGGCCAGCCAAATAGCTCAGTGGATTAAAGTACAGGCGCAGGGGTCCAGGGGTTTGATACCTGCCTGCTGTGCTGGCCCCGCCCCTGGGGCACACTGAGACCCAGTAGTTGAGACTGGGCGTGGTGACGCCCATCTGTAATCCCAGCTCTTGGGAGGCTGTAAACAGGTGGATCACTACAAGTCCAATCTGGTAGTGAGACCTTGAACACCCTATAGACTGTTCCCTAAAAATAAAAAATAAAAAAAAGAAAAAAAGAAAAAAAATAGATCCTTTTAACTAATATTTTGAGGACATTTCGCAATCTGGCTCTACTACAATTAAATATAAAATGTAAGTACTCTTCCTTCTAAAATTCAAAGTAACAGCTAGCAAACTGTGCACAAGAGACAATAAATATTCTAGACTTTCCAGGCTACGCTGTCTCTATTGTGACTACTAAACCCTGCTGCTGGGCCTAGCAGCAGTCATAGACTCTCGTATGCCTTGGTATGGTTGTGTCCCAACAAAACTTTGCTTCCTTACACAGAGAAGAGGCCAGATTTGACCCCTTTGATTTACAAGGTTTTTGGGGAAACAAAGAGCTGCCATGCAGGTGATGATAAGATTCAGACTCTTCAGCAGGGCTCTCTCTCTCTCTCTCTCTCTCTCTCTCTCTCTCTCTTTTTTTTTTTTTTTTTTTTTTTTTTTGCGGGACCAGAGATCGATCTCATGACCTTGCACTTGTCAGTCAGGCACTTGTGCCATGGAGCTATCTCCCTGGCCTCCAGTAGGACTCTCTCATACCTTTTCAGCATGCTTCAAAGTCAAACTCATTTGTGCCCACGCATGGCTACCTGGAGGGCCCAGCTCTGCTTGCGTGACCCAGGAAAATTCACAGGACCCTTTGTGCCTCTGCCTCTTATCCTGTGCAATGCAGAGGCAATGGGTCCTACATCGGAGGGCTGCTGTGGCACTCTGAACAGTGTCGGGTAGAAAGTTTTACTGAGCAGTTAGCTGATATGGTTAGTAATCACAGTGAACACGGAAATTGAGCAAGCTGTACCTGGAGTGTGTCTTCTAAAGTGAGCAGGGTTGGCGCCTGCTCTGAAGGCTTGTGTCCTGCCTCCTCTCAGTCATGTGTGGAAGCCAGGTTTCCAATGTGATGGTATTAGAGATGGGGTCTTTAGGGGTGGTTAGGTCATGAGGATGGAACCCCTCTCGAAGGGGATTAGTGCTCTTATAAGAGTGTTACCAGAGACCCCCCTCACCTCTCCCACCATGAGAAGTTATAGCACAAAGTGGCTGTTTGTGAACCAGGAAGCAGGTCCTGACCAGACACTGAGCCTCACCCGACATGAAGCTTCCCATCCTTTAGAATGATGAAAAACCTATTTTGATTGCTCATAATCCATCACTTTGTTGTATTTTGGGATGGAACATGGGCATCCAGTCTTGCTCTGTGAAGACAGAGTAGATCACAGGGAAGATGGCGTCTTGGGGCAAGAGCCTGTCCTCTCTCGCTTAGTCAGAACGGTAGTGCCAGCAACCTGAGTCCTTCAGGCTGTGATAAGGAAGAGGACATCTGAGGCCAGCAGGCAAAATGTCTGAGCTCTTCTTTACCTCTCTGTCCTCAGAGAAGGAGCAGCAGATCGGGTTGCCTTGCCATTTTGTTTTCAACCTGGATTCTTGTGGAGGAAACAAGGATGCACAGTAGTCTCTGGTGAGGAATGACATTCATGAAACTAGGCTACAGAGCAGCAGACGCCAAGTCTGACCCTGATACTTGGCAGCAGGGAGTTCACTCAGGGAGCTGGCTTTTCTGGGGAGAATCCTCACGGAGTTTTCTAGCACTGATTTTTCCATTATAATAGATGTGGGACCCAAGATGACGGCTCTCTGAGCTGAGAAAGGCAACAGGAGAGCTATGCAGGTGTGTTGGGAGTCCTTTCCTACATGCACGCTGTAGAACAGCTTGTGCGTCCCATCGTCTGTCCAGCTGTCTGTATCCTTCTTCAGGTCAGACACTGTTGTCTGTTTCATCTCCTTTACCCAGCACGGCACCTGGGGCAGAGCAGGTGGCCAAGGGTACTAACCTGCCAACGAATGCCCAAATGGAGTGATGGGTAGTGTGGGTGGATAAGAATGAGAAGAAAAGGTATCCGTGGGCCAAACAGCATGCTAGGGGCCACCCTGGGGAGCAGTGGAGGGTGGGATTCCCAACTCGACCCATCTCCCTACAATGTGCTCAAGGTTCTGTCCATGAAATGGATTTATGATGGTCTTGGTCTTACTGCTGTGAAGGTGTAGGAGACGTTGGATCCCAGGTTGGGCAGTTTAGGTTTCCTAGTAAAGATATGAAGATTGTTCTGAGCTTCGGTGGGTACCACGGGGTCCACCAAGGTCATGCAAGGATGTTAGCTTTAAGAAGGAATTGAAAATGGCTGGAAAAGGTTCAAAGTGGGAAATAAGTGGAATTCTTGTGGGTTTTACAGGGGCAAGTGAGGGATCTGAACTGTTAGGTAGACTGAAAGATCCAGTAGAGTGTTTCATCGGCCAGCTGGCTTCTGACTGGTGTGGTGTTTATTTACCCAGGTTTTTCCTCTTAATGGAAACAGAGCTCATCACTTGTCTTGGAAATCAGTTAATTAATTGGTTAAAATTTTTTTGAGTGATACTGAGCACTTTATCCCCAGATCATTGTGTTTCTTACTGTGAGACAGGATCTCACTCCATGACTAAACTGCCCAGGCTAGGCTCTGATTTGCTACCTTCCTATTTCAGCCTCCCAGAGTGCTGGGATTATGAGCACACACCACTACGCCTGGCTTCAGTAGGTGACACTTTCATGGTATTTTTAGATGTTAGCTTTGCTATGGTTTGGGCCATGTCTTAGTCCTGTGACCTCAGGCTGGTACTGTTGGCAGATGGTGGGGCCTCCTGGAGGCAGGGCTGAGGAGAACGATGTTGGAGGGTGTCACCCTTGGAAAGGTCACTGGGACCTCAGCCCTTCTCTTTGTCTTTTTTTGACCACCATGAGGGTAACAGGCAACCTCTGCCATGTGTCACCTCCATGCTGAATCATGGAACAAGAATAAGCAGCCCTGAACCATGAACCATAATGTACCTTCCCTCCTGGGATCTTGTCTGTGTGTTTATTTGAGACAGGGTTTCTCTTCACAGTTCAGGTTAGCCTTGATCTCATTTATGTAGTCCAACCTAGCCTCAAACTCATGGTGATCTTTTTGCCTCAGGCTCTCGAGTGCTGGGATTACAGGGGTGAGCCACGATGCCCAGCCTTTTTGTATGTTTGTTTTTGAGACAAGGTCTCACTCAGTACTTTACTCTTGAACCTATGATGTAGCCCAGGTTGCTGTGGAATTCAAGGCAATTCTCCTGCCTCAGCCTTCCAAGTGCTAAAATATTACAGGCAAATGGATGTCACCAGGCCCAGTTTCTTTCAGGCATGTTACCACAGGGACCTGGTCTCTCTTCCTCTGTTATGGCTTATACCTCTTTGTTCTCCCCAGAGTCTCATGGGGTCATAGATGGGGCTTCTGGGGAAGTGATTAGATGGGGGGTTGATACTGAGGCGTGGATTAGTCCACAGGTGAATTTATAGCTGCGTGTGAATGTTGGGAGGGGCAGCCTAGTTGGAGGAATTGGGTCCCTGGGTCACTATCTCTTCCTGTCTCGACTGCCTGCCTGCCATACCATGGACTGTTCTTCCTCTGCCATGCCACCTTGCCTTGGAAACAGCCAAGTATAGATAGAAACTTCTACAAACTGTGAGCCAAAATAAACCTCCCTCCTTTAACTTCTCAGTGTCTGGTGCTGTGTCTCCCAGGGACAAAGTTACTAAGACATTGTCTTTTGCAGGCGATCACAGGGACTCAGCAGGGTGTGATGTAGGACTTGAGTATTCCAGGTGCACCCGTGACAGGCACAAGGGTCCCACAGTTAGCACCCTAGACCTCTGGACCACAGGATGCCAAGTCAGCTCTAGATTCGCCTAAGAGACAAGAGGAGATTTCCTTTCCTGTGTCTCTCCTTGTTCTGGTCTTGTTTGTTTGCCAAGCTTATAGTATTGAAGTCCTTTAAAGAGGAAATGGTAAGAAAACAAACTTTGAAAAATGAGGTGAGGAGAGAGGGGGGACGAAGGGGAGAGAGAAGGCTACAGTGGTCTCTGTGGGACCCTCCTAGCTCATGATCCCTCCCCTCCCCTCCTCTCTATGTACCTCAGGACCTCTCCCTTGAGAGTCTGGGGATCTCATACTCTTTGAGGCTGGCTCTGCAGTAGCTGCTGCTGAAGACAAACCATCATTTGTTGTCGAAAAAAAAGAAGAAGGAAAAAACCACCCGGGTCTTTTATCTCTGTATTCCTCTGAGTGGACAGAGCTCTCAGGGTGGAGAGCGGGAACAAGGAGGGTTTTATGTCCTGCTCTTGCTGGGCAGCGTGTGACATCAAAGCTCTCAGAGCCCTGGGCCTAGGGTCAGGCTGGTGCTCCCAGCCAGCTGGCTGCTGTTTGACCTCAGCTGAGGAGGAAGTTGGGGGAGGGAGTGGGCAGGAAGTGTCAGTGGAGTGGAGGCTCTAAGGAGCTTGGTGTCAAGCCGAGGCCACCACTCTGAGGTGGGCACAAACTACTCTTCCTACTCAGAGGGGTACCTGCCCACCGGAGCGGCACCATGGCTGCCATCCTCTCTGGGTGTGCAGCAGGTAGTGGGACCCGTGACTGGTGTCGCACCTGTGGAATTGAGGGTATTCACCGAGGGAGCCCAGTTCCACCGCAGTTGTTACCACCATTCCATCCAGGAGGACCCTGGGACTTAAACATATGAATTTTCCCAGTTGGTTCACTGCCCGCTACATGCCTGTGTTGAATTATCACACTGGACTCCATATACTTCTACAATTAAAATCATAATAAAAATACCAATGGGAAATTTGGAAAGTGTCAAGTACTTATAATAAATATGTTCAGTGAAAGAACTGAGCTAAAAAAAGAAACAGAGGCTAACAGGCTTGGTTGAGGGGACATGGAAGCAGGGCTTAAACAGAGGTCTGTTTGATGCCAAATTTTTCTCTTAACCACTGGCTCATGGTCTCCTCAAATACTTCATTTTTCAATTTTAATTGAAGTACACAAACATGTTAACCATTTAAAAATATACTGTTGCATGGTACTAACTGCATTTGTTTCGTACATCCACCACCAACACCCATTTCCACAACTCTTTCTTTGTAAGTTGAAGCTTTATTCCATTAAATAATAGTTCCTCCTTCCCTCTCCCTCCAGCTCTGGAAACCATCATTCTGCTTTCTGTCTCTATGATTTTGACTACTTTAAGTCTCTCATATAAACAGGATCACAGGGCACTTGTTTGCAACTAGTCTGTTTCAATTAGCACAGAATCTTCAAGGTTCCTCTGTATACTATCATATATCAGAATTTCTTTCTCTTTTATGGCTAAATAGCATTCCACTTTACAGCTATTCCGCATTTCATTGATGCGTTCGTTTATCCTTGGGAACTTTACATATCTGTTTTCAAATCTATTGAGACTTCATTTGTGGCTTATCATAGGGTGTGCCCTTAAAAATATATCTTAAGCTTTTGAGACAAGAGTTATACTTACGTCTATTACATGTAGTTGGTTTCTTTTCTTTCTTTCTTTCTTTTTTTTTTTTTTTTTTTTTTTTTTTTTTTTTTTTTTTTTTTTTTTTTTTTTTTTTTTTTTTTTTTTTTTTTTTTTTTTTTTTTTTTGTATTTAGCACAGGGTCTACAGGATCTCACTATGCAGATCGGACTCATAGTGAGCCTTCTGTGTTCAGCCTCCCAAGTGCTGGGATTACAGGTGTCACCACACTCAGTCTCAATCACTTATCTCAGTGTACTCCAGGGGTGGGGCTGACATGGCACACTGGGAATCAAACCCCAGCTGCGGAGCTCTGCCTAAGCAGGTGCTTTGGTCCGCTGAGCTACTAGGCTGGCCCCTTCCAGTTGGTTTATTACATTACGAATTCTATTTCTACTGGGTGTGGCAATATACCCCTGCAATTGCAGCACCTAGGAGGCTGAGGCAGGAGAATCACTGAGAGCTAAAGGCTAGCCTAGACTGCATATTCGAGGCCAGCCTGAATCACATAGTGAGATCCTGTCACAAACAAACAAACAAACAAACAAACAAAACAAAAGGAGAATTATATTTCCTAGCATCTATGTGTGCTGATGTATGCCTATAGTACTTGATCTGGAGAGGCTGAGGCAAGAAGATTGCAAGTTGGAGGCCAGCCTGAGCTGCCTCACGAGACTCTGTTCCCACCAAAATTTCTATTTCCTTACTTATTCCTTGTGTAGTGGTTCTAGCCATGCTTGAGAGTGAAGTATTTAAGGCCATTATTGTAGAACTATGCTTTCTTTCCATTTTATGTTGGTCAGCTTATTGTTACAGTCACAAAATACTTGAGAGCAAACTTATAAGGAGGAAAGGTTTATGTTGACTCATGGGTTTGGAGAATATTGTCCATAGTTACATGGCCACTTCCTTTTGGGCTTCACTGAAGTCACTGAGTTCCTGAGAAAGTTCTGTAAGAAATCCTGGAGCTCAGTTGGAAATGCATCTCTTTGGAAACCAAAACCAAAACCAAAACCAAACCAAACCAAAACAAAACAACAACAAAAATAAACATTGGGAGGGTCAGTGAGATAGCTCAGCAGACAAAAGAGCTTGCTTTGGCAAGCACAGGGACCAGGGTTTGATCCCAGGCACCACAAGCCACACCGGCCCTGCCCGTAGAGCATGATGAGCTGGTGATCAAGTCTGGGCATGGTGGTGCACACCTGTAATGACCATGCTGGCGAGGCTGACAACAGGAGGATCACTATGAGTCCAAGCTGCATAGTGAGACCCTGTACCAAGTAAATTTAAAAAAAAAAAAGAAACTAAATTGGGGTGCTTTTTCTCCCCCTATACATTCTTTAGCATGTTTTACTATATAAATATATAGTAAATACCCTCAATTTTACTGTAGTGTGTTTTATTTCTTTTCTAAAAAGAGAAAATCTTCCCAGAGAAATCCATGCCAAGCTGCAGGCCATCGCAACACAGCTTGAGAACTTTCTAGTAAGAAATCACTCCACTTGTGAGGAGGAGGGGGCTAGTGCCAGGGGTTGCAGCTCAGCTTTAGGAAGAGCCAGGGAGAGTCCTTTTGATTCTCTTATCCAACTCTTTAATTGATCCCCACTCTTTAAGTTTCTGCCACTTTTCCATGCCTCTGCCTGGACGTTCTCCAGCTAGCTGTCAGAGTCTCCATCTTTTATTCTATTTCAGTATCATACGCCTCTTTAGGCAGAACTCGTGCTATGAGGACTGAGTGGTATTTGCCATTTTTTGTCTCTCTCTCTGGATATACTTTTCTCATGTATCTAAGACACATAAGAGAAAATAGAACAGACTAGAGCTCTTTTGATTTCTTTCCCAGTTAGTGAGCCTTCCATTGCTATAACAAATAACTGAGATAATATAGAAAGAGAAATAGTCTATTTTGGCTCATGGAATAATAATCCATGGCCAAATGGCCTAGCTGCTTTGAGCTTATAGTGAACATATGATGATGGTGGGTGCATGGCAGGAGCAAACCACTCATCTCAGGGTGGCTGGGAAGCAGGAAGTGGAAGAGATTAATGTACCCCAACCCCCTGTGGGGGTACATGTTCAGTGACCCAAAAATTCCCACCACTTTTCACCTCTGAAAAGGTCTGCCACCTCCTGAGATAGATAATTGGATTCATCTTTCTATATTAAAGTTAGTAGTCTCAGTTGGATGATCTAAACAAAATCTCTAAAAATAAAAGACAACTACTTCTGTGTACTTCTGGAAGACTTGAGATTTCTCACCCAAAAACAAGACTCCAGGGCTGCTATAGATAAGTAAACAAGATATTTTCAAGAGTATGACTCTCAGACTCTTTATAATTTATCTGGCATTCCTCTCTAACATACATTCTTCTCTACAACAAAGGTGAAAGTCTGACCTGGTCCTCACAACAGGGCTAATGGCGATGTTTCTTTCTCTCACCCAGCATGCATCTGGAGGGGTGCTAATCCTTTTCTCACTATTTTCTGACAGATTTTTTTCTCTCAACCCAGCCACAAGTCACAACACCCCAAGGTGGTTGGAAAGGCCATAATCTCTAGTTGCTAGGGACCACTATTCTTTCCAGCTTGAAGAAGCTACAGAAGACGGAGACCACCAGCATTCCTTCAGCACGCCATAAGAATTTATGGGATTTGTGTCTCTCAGGGGAAATGACACAGGAAACAGGATGTGGGAAAGCTGGCCGGGCCGATGAGTGGGACCTGACAACCACAAGATCCAGGGCAGTGCCAGGACCCCTGTGCAGAACTTCCTTCAAGCTCCCATAGAGCATGAGAGCAGAGGGAAGAGCACAGGAAGCTCACCATGGTGACTCTGAGGTTCTCAGACAGGAAGGCACGTTATTTTTGTCTTGAGCTTTTTTTTGTTGTTGTTCTTCCCAAGTTCACTCTGCAGAGCTAGTTCCTTCCATATCCCCTCATTCCTCTCTTTTTCTGCCACATCCCAATAGTGCTATGGGCCATGGATCAGGTCTTTGACCCATTCACAGGGCTTGGGGTGGAGGCATTTGGTATCCAAAGTAGAGCAATCTGTAAATTCCAGGTCTGTTTCTCCTAGGATTTTAATTTCTTTTGAGACTGGGTATGTGCAGCATCACCTAGGTACTTCGTCACTCAGGAGCCCATGACACTTCTATTTCTGAGAAACTAGGTACCACTGCTAGGTCTTGGCTGATTTCACCTATTCCTTTGTTTTTAATCTCTCCTGTTATGTGGTGCTGATGGTGTGACTGGCCCTTTGTTAATGTGCATTGTTTTATGTTATCTTCAGAACAATTGTGTGAGGTGGGAACAATAACAGCTCCCAGTTTAGAGTTTAGGGAAAAAGAAGTTCAAGGTGCTTCAGTGGCCTGTCCATAGCCACGTGGCTAGGTAGAAGAGTCGAGATCTGAACCCAGGCCTAACCGATTACAAAGCTCTTTTAGTTTACTATTTGCTTCTGAGATGCAAGGGAGAAAGATCTGCTAGAAGTTTCTAGGTGAACAATACCGCGGTGAACATGTTTTGTCAACTGTGAGACTCTTGAGGGTGCCTCAACTGGAGAGAGTCACTTATGACCAGGACTCGGATGAGGCTATAGTGAGTGAGGGAGTTTGTACAATGTGTTATTATTTCTGCTTTTTTTTTTCTTTTTTTTTAATTGATTGCTGCTTTTCCAGGACTTGTCCCAAGGTAGAGACCATCCTGGGGTCTTGCTGCTCTCTGAAGGCAAGAAGGTACATGCTTTTCTGGGAATCTTCCTTTTAATGACCTCTGTCCTGCTTTGGGGTTCAATATAGAAAAAGATGACATTTGATCTCTAGCATTCCCTCTGTGCCCTCTGTTACCTTTTTAAGTTAAAGATTGTGGCTGAAGACATAGCTCAGTGCTAGAGCATCTGTCCAACATGTGGAAGGGCTTGGGTTTAACCCCTCAGCAAAAAGTAAATAAGCAAATAAATAAATAAATAAATAAATAAATAAATAAATAAATAAAAAAAAAGGAAATGAAATGAAAGCAGCCTATATACTTATCCAAATCTCTGCACCAGTCTCACCTTGGCACTGTGATCTCTGTTATTAGCGCCTAATCAAAGCATTCACTGTTCTTAACAGGTTATTCTTCTGAGCACAGAAGTATAGACTTGAGGGGAAAAACCAGTATCAATCCCAGGCACTCACTATAGTGGTGGGGTATTAGATGCCAGAGGCCAGAGCGCTTAGGCACTGAGCAGCCTTGCTGGTGCCTCTCCCACCTTTCTACTGGGCTGGCTTCCTCCAAACACAGTCCTGTCTTTCTCTTGGCCAGGGCTTTCCCTGGGCTTAGTTGACAGCTATTCTTAAAAGCTATCTATCTATCTATCTATCTATCTATCTATCTATCTATCTATCTATTTACAACTGGCTCAGCCTGCCCTGCGGGTGGGGCTGGTGCTTGCAGCATGTGGTGCTGGGGATAGAACCTCGGTCCCTGTGGTTGCCTAAGCAGGTGCTTTAGACCATTGAGCTATGTTGCCGGCTCCAGTAGCTATTCTTGAACTCTGCACTGAAGCATCATTTCTCAGGGGAGCCCATGCTGACCCCTCTGTCAGTCAGATCCCCAGATTAGGCTCCCAAGGCCCCATGATCACTCCTGAACAGTCCTTATGGCCTACATCCGCATGATCATTTGATTATTTATTGACTCCTAAATCTAGAGACTAAGACCTAAGAGTATAGTGGTGATGCCAGAGCTTGGTCCTCTGTATCATCAGAACCACACTTGGCCTCCACTTAGTAGTTCCTGACCAAGGAGACCAGAAGCCTTTGGTGACTTTCAGTCACTTCCTCTCTGCCCACTCTGCCCTGTGCTTACCAGGGGCCCAGGACACACATCTTCACCTTTCTGTAGAAGCCTGTAAGTGTGAAATCCAGTGGCACATTGGAAAGCTACCCAGAAGTCTACCTCTTCCTGTTCCTTCCACATATTCCCTTTCGGTGTCTTGTATAGACCCTGCTGAGGGGGTGTGCTGTGCCTACCTGGAGAGAAACCCTCACAAGCTTGTCTTACAGCTACTTGGGACTTGTCTTGGGTAACATGAGCATAATTATTTCATGGTCAAACCAGCAGAACTGAGCTTGCTGGTCAAGCAGCACAGCCCCAGGATGTGGTTGTCTTCAAGTGATGAGCATGAGTGGGACCACTGACCTAGAATTCCCTGCCTCTAGACTGTTTCAGCTTGTGTGTCAGAAGAGAAGTCCTGCAGCTTCTGCAGCTAAGCTCTTGGCCATGTGTGGAGGCCTTTCTTTGCTCCTCAGCTTTCCCTGGCAGGCACGATGGCCACATATTGGCACTGGAGGGTCCTCCTCCCCCTGCAAAGTCTTTCCTAAAAGCAGAAAGACAATAGTTGGCCCCAGACCAAGTGTGGAGTGGAAATGGCCTAGCTTCTTGGCAGCTGCTCTGTTCCTCTAAGAGCAGCCCTGCGCTGGAGATGTCGGGCATCAGGAATGTCTTGAGCTTATGTCCTGGGAAAATTTTTCTCTGCTGTTCCCCCTCATCCCTAGAGTCACATGGGAGATAGTTTTAAAGATTCTGTGTGTACATGGGGGCATATTTTATGTCAAATATTTTAAACTCTAGAAATAGCCATGGCAGACTTCACTCTAGAAAGAGAGCGTCACTTGTATTTGAGACTTTTTATGAATCAAGGTTGAGGAAGAGAGATTAAGTTATAGCAAGAGTTTTATGACCACAACTATTTTGGAGGAGGTTTTAATTTAAATAGCCTGCGGAACATGTTCCTTAAGGCTGAATAGGAAGGGCTAATGGCCAGGATTTGGAATCATCAACCCAAGTAGAACTCATTTTTCTTCTGAGGAGGACACAGAACAAAAGGCAGTGGTAACAACAGAGATTAAATGTGTGGCTCAGGTCCTGGCCCAACACCACAGTCGTGAGCTATGACTTCAAAATATTATCTCTCAGAGCCTATCTGCAAATGGGAAGGGTGATTTTGCTTTGTAGAGTTGTAAGGACAGTTTCCAATATGATATAAAGAGCAATAGAAATATATTTACATTTAAAACTTTATTACAGTAAGCCTCATACAAATTCCTCTCAAAATGCTCCCCCTCATTTCAAACCTGCTGAGCCCATTTTTCTTGCCACTTTCTGAAACAGTGTGGCAGGTCCACTTTCATGAGTGTCTTTATGAGGTATGTGATCAAAAATGCAGTGAAAGCCACTGCTGAATGTCACCCCACAGACAGGCAGGCTTCTCGAAATGCTTGCGTGTCCTCACTCACCTTAGTCACCAGATCTGGCAGTGGTTGACTTCTGGGTCTTTCCCAAGGTCATGATTTTCTTGCACTCCCCTATCTTCTGCTGTACAATATCAGCTGGGATCATTATGAGGGTGAGGAAAGGCACTGCATCTCTTTTGTGCCCACAAAGCAAAGCCTAGCAACTGGGGATGCAACTTGGGGCATCAGTCGATCTGGGTCTAGTGCTCCCCAGAGTAGGGAGGCCTTCAGGATGCTGACAGATTAGCATGAGTTTTGGGGAGAAGGGCTGGAACTGCCTGACCGCAGCACAGGGCACACAGAACCCATCACTTAGAGGCAGGCAGGACTCAGGCTCATCTTGACTGATAAGACAACTGGAGCTATTCATCTTCCTCTCTGGATGTGTTCTCCTGTTGGAGCCCATGGAAAAGACAGGGTGCAAAGTTAAATCAAACTGTCACCCTGGCCATAGCCCATGCTAATCTAGCCAGCTGCTTTTGGACAAAGCATTTTACAAAGGCTATCTATGAGTAACTCCTTTGGGGGAGCATTTTGATCCCCTGTAGTATATACCAAAGGCCCCCTAGGAAGCCTGCAATGATGGAATCTTGGGTTTTCTCCTTAACAGTTCTCAAACTGTTTGATCTGGAAATTTTTTCTTTCAAGCAAGCGTAGGGACAGAAATGAGATTATCATCATTGATGGGGGGTCATGGTTGACACCTCTATAACAAAAGACAGGCTAAATCGAGGAAAGTGTCACCAGTTTGTTTAATCAAAGTTCGAGTGGCATGGAAGATTTCAGAATGAAGCCCTAGGGACTCATGGAAAACTACGCTGAGGCTCAGGGAGATGTGGGCAACCGCGCAGAATTGTGGGGTTGAGGAGGTGGAGCAAGGGGAGCTCTTGTACGGTCTGCCTCTTCTGCCCCTGTTCTGCCCTGTGGGCAGCAGTCCTTCCTCCTGGGTATGGGGTAGGCTCCTCGGGGATGAGGGATTTGTCACCTGTTAGCAAACATGCTACCTTGAGAGTGTCTTTACCACGCGCTCCGAGACAAAAAGGGCAGAGAACGGTAATATTTGTACATTCCACAGCTGGACTGGGAGGACAGGGGTTCCGGTTTCTGGAGTCCCCTTAGGAAGGAGGAATTCTGGATTCTGTGAGTCACTCTGGGAGAAAAGGAGGGGCCAGAGATTGGAGGGCAGAAGACCAGGGTTAGTCTCCAAATAGTTTATTTCCAAGCCCACCCTGAGCATTTGTCACATGCTGATCCCCCAGGTATCACCAGTACAACCCATGGGTGACACAGCTGCCCTTAATGGTTTTTTGTGCGAAGGGAAGCCACCACCTACACACAGCGTGGATGAGGACTCCGGGGACAAGGCAAGGTTGGATTTTGTTATTTTAAAAATATTCTTATTGGAAGTTTGGAGGAAGGTGGCCTTTCTGGGAGGGCAGTAGAAATAAGGATGCAACAGGGCAGGTTTGGACGCCGAGGTCTGTCGTTCTTGCTTTAGCAGTTTCTGCTGGGTGAGACTGGACAGGATGACCTGAGGATGCTGCAGATGAGGTGAGACTACCACGCTCACCTCGCTGAGCTCCCGCCACGGGTCAATGCCCGGGCCACGCCCACTGAGAGCTCAGACTGCTCTTCAAGGAGTGCAGAGGAACTTCACACCACAGAGCTGCAACACTTCTTTTGGCGCTGCTTTTCTTGGGGACTGCTTTGCTGGATTTTTGTACTTGGCAGAGCAAGGATAGACAGCTGCTTAGAAATGCTGATTTTTTTTTTTTTTTTTTCAGAACTGGGGATCAAACTCAGGACCTTGTACTTGCCAGGCAGGCACTGGTGCCCCTGAGCTATCTCCCTGGTCCCCGAAAATGCTGATGTTATCTGGCAGCTCCTTCCAAAAGAGGCTCAGCAGCTCAACATTGCCGAGCTCTGGGTTGCTCATCTCATCTTTGATTCTAGGTTCTTTTCATCTTGAGCAAGAACTGAACAAAATGAACAAAAAGTGATAGCCAAGTCTACTCAAGAAAGTAAAACTGAGGGGAAAACCAGCTGTGCAGAGTGAATTTGAGCCGGATAAAAGGAGAAAAAGCAAGAAAAGGACACCCTGAGAAAAGCAGGGCGGGGTACTATGATGGAAGCATGATAGCAAGCTCTTCTTGGCATCTGCATCTTCTATGCCATCCAACTCTTGAAGAAACCTGTGAGCACTTCTACATATGGGGGTCCAGAAAGGTGGTGTTGGGATCCCAAGGCTCAGGCTGCCGTCGCGTCTAAACCATCCTACTGAAAAACAGCTGGAGTTCTCGTGAGAAGTCCACTTACGGGGCTTTGAGAACTGTTCTGTCAAGTGCAGTGGAATCTGACATGTACCAGATCACACTTATTTCCCAGGACAGCCTCACCACACCCTGATCTCCTGTCATGATGAAGTAGGCTGCTTGTTTCCTGGGGACAGAGCCTTCTATATGTGGCCAATTCCTTGACAGTGACCATGGTGAAGAATGCATTGCTGTGCATTCCTTTCCACTAACTGAGGAGTTAGACATATTTTGAATGTGCTTCTTATTTTACAAGTAGGAAATAAGAAATATCATTGATCACTCACATTTTTTATGTTATATTTTAGAAAAGAAATGATAAACTTGGTTTCCACAGGTTTTCAGTGCAAGATCAACAGTAAGTTCAATCAGAAAATGGAACTGATATTCTTGATAACAATAAAGTTATATTTCATGAACTGAACACGAGGTAAAGAATAAAACTTCTACCTTCATCCTAATCTCTGAAATTGTGCATCAAGTTCAGAAAATATTTTCTAATTTTTTTTTCAATTCTTTTATTGTTTAAATTTAACAATGGTTATATTACATATTTTCATCATCGGATCAGTTTAGATTAATACATATAGGTATATAAGATTGATCAAACAATTAAACATTAACTTTTCTAAATCCACATTACTTTTGTTTTTCTTTTCCCCCTTCTTTTCTTTGAAAGTTGACATATTGCATATTGTCCTCACAATCA
>PVJA010039400.1:0-19151 GCA_004027025.1 Myocastor coypus | reverse complement strand
GCTGGAACAGGAAGTTAGTCGCGGGAACGCAGAGGCGGGGCAGAGGGGCGCAGGGGCTTACCCGCGGCGGGTGCGCAGGCTCAGCTCCCAGCGGTGCGGTTTGGGCTCCTTAGATTTTATTAAATGAATTGACAATACAAAGACTCAGCTCCAGATCCTTCATCTAGTCTTCAAAAGTTATTAAAGAATATAGTGCTCCTGTTTTATATGTGGACCTTTATGTTTTGTATATATGTAAAATAAGTTTTTAATAAATGTTTTAGAATTTGTATATTCCAGTAGAAATAGATCCCAGCACTCTACACCTGTGCACTCATTTATCAAGTTTAGTTCTATTCTAGAATTTAGTGGTGCAAAACTGATAACACAAATAGATGCCTAATAAACATTCAGTGAATTGAATGTGTGTTGTTCTTTGTGTTGCCTGTAACTTTAAAATGTGAAAAGTTAATGGAAGTGAGCTGGGCGTGGTGGCTCACGCCTGTAATCCCAGCACTTGGGAGGCTGAGGCAGGAGGATCAGTGTGAGTTCCAGACCAGCCTGGGCTACAAAAGTGAGCTTAAGGCCAGCCTCAACTGCATAGCGAGACCCTGTCTCAAAAAGACAAAAAGACAAAAAAAAAAAAAAAAAAGTTAATGGAAGTGGAGTTGTCCTGTACAATGTTAGAGATGTGTAAGTTTGCTTGGCTCTGAGTTGAGCAGTGAAGGCCCAAACAGGTTAGGACTATGGTGTTGCTCTTCTTAAATTAATGTCTGTGAAAATGTGCACTCAGTCACTGTCATTGGTTAGCTTCTTCTACTTCTTTCCTTTCCTTTTTCGCTTCATCCAAGAAATTGATGCTACAGAGAAATTGTGCCTTGAGGAACAGAAAGAGCCAGTTCAGTCTCCGCTTTTGCAACTGGTTAGCAAGGTAGGTTTTAGCCAGTAGTTTAGTTCCGTGACTTTCTCTTACCTCTTTTTCTCACCCTGTCCTTCTCTCTAATGAGAAGAACAGTGGTTTTACCACCCCAAGGGGCAGGGTCAAGGCTAGATGTGCTTTTGAGATTCCTTTCGAATCTACTTTGAATTTTCTGATTGCTTGGTAGGTTTCTTTTGTGCTGACTTAGGAGTGTAGATTCTGCTTATAAACCTGAACTGCTCTTCACAATGTTTTCATGAAGGGGTTGAAAATGGACAGGGGAAGAATGGGTATTGCTAGAGAGGGCTGGGAAAGAGCACGTGTGGGGTGCAGACAAGTGGGCTGTGGTGTTTAAAGCTGAGTAGGCTGGAGTGTGGTTGGTGGAGACTGGAAACTTCATGAAGGGTGCAGGACTGGAAGCAGAAACATTAGCAGCAGAGCTAAAAATGAGGACAGCAACTGTGTCTCAAACAACTGAGGGTTTTGTTTGGTTTTGGTCTCGGGTTTTGGTTTTTGTAGATTTTTTTAAATGAAAATAAAGGGGAAAACAAACATTTTTAAAAGGATAATTCACTAAGGAGGGCCGAAGGGTAAGAAAACTACATGAAAGTTCATGAGCATTAAGTATGCAGCAAAAATAAAGTTCAGTGTTTGATCTTACTGGCTATTTCTAATGAATCCAAGAACCGACAGGCTCCATTCCATCTTTCCTTTGTGTTCTCCCAGCAAAATCTGCCATACACCTACTTTGCCTAAAAATTACATGGCATGAAAGGAAGATCTCTGGTAGCAAAAAATTAATAAAATGTAAATATTAAAAGAATGTAAAAGGGCTGGCCTGATAGCTCAGCGGACTAAAGCACTTGCTTAGGCAGAGCGCAGTGGCTGGGGTTCAATCCCCAGCATGCCCTGCCAGCCCCACCTTGGGGCACACTGAGATGGCAATTGAGACTGGGTGTGGTGGCACACATCTGTGATCCCAACACTTGGAAGGCTGAAAACAAGAGAATCACCACGAGTCCAATCTATGTAGTGAGACCCTGTAGACCTTGTCCTAAATACAGAAAGAGAGAGAGAAAGAGAGAACGTAAAAACTCTGACAACCCTGCTACTCATAATATCAAACCTACATGATTTTGATATGTGCCCTTCAGTCTGTTCTGCTTGTGTTTACTTACAGATTTTCTGAAAAACAGAAATGAGAGGCCGAGCTTTTTAAATACTTACAATAGGATAGGCTTTTTTCTATCTCAAATTCTCCTGCATAGCATTTCTTTTTTAACTGATTATTTCAATAAATAAATTACAACTATTATAAATCTGTTATGGTAGTCATTAAATATTATGAATATGCTTTATTTTTTTTTTTTTTGTCTTTTTGAGACAGGGTCTCGCTATGCAGTTCAGGCTGGCCCTGAGCTCACTTTTGTAGCCCAGGCTGGTCTCAAACTCACACTGATCCTCCTGCCTCAGCCTCCCAAGTGCTGGGATTACAGGCGTGCGCCACCACACCTGGCTTGAATATGCTTTAAATACTCCTATTTGCATGAGGCAAATTCAGTTACTCGGTTAGCAGGGTTATGAAATTTTAAGGTGTTGGATGTTCACTTCCAAATTCCTTTCTAGAAAAAGAACGTAAGAGGGATCATCAAGATATAGATAAATGGTCAAATTTTTAAAAAATTATTACAGTAAAAGATATATTGCCATTAATCACCCTCAAAATGCATCCTCTTCTTCAAACACACTTATCCCATTGTCCTTGCTACTCCCTAATGCAATTTTGGAGGTCCTCTTTTGTGAGTGTTGTAATGAGCACTAGTAACAGATATGGTGTGTGCTGCTGTTGTGTGACATCACACAGAATGGCAGCCTTGTTAGAAACACCTAGGTGTGTTCTCTCATTCCCTTTAGTCACCCTATTGGGCACCTCTAACTTTTGACTCTTACCCAAATTCAAAATGACCATGAGGATGTGAGGGCGATCTGGCTTCACCATCTGTCACTCCATTGATAGCCAGGCTGATTTGGCTGTTCTGGCTGGTTCAGCGGGTGTGCCTTTGCTCCCTCGACCATCCAGTGTGTCCCTGTCCATGCTGGGTCAAGGACGACGATAGGACCCTGATAGAGGAGGACCGTTCCTTGGTTAAGAGTATATACATAGCTGTGCTTCCCTACTAGAACCTCCAAACAAGACCCCAAAATAACCATGAAAGGTCAGTGTTTTTAATCAACACAGGGCATCATCAGCTGCAACAGGGCAACCAGAGACACTCACAAAGGATATTCAGAACTGCTTCAAAAAGTGTTGGGAATGTGGGGCAAATGCATTCAGAGTGAGGAGGAGAATTAGGAGGGACAGTAATGTTAGGGCGTCTTTTACTAACATAAATTTTTAAAAATTGAAACACTCATTGTTCTTGATCAAATCTTGTAAGGATATTCAGAGCGAAGGGAATGGCCAGGGAGATAGCTCAGTGGAATAAATGCTTGCCTGGCAAGTGCAAGGTCCTGAGTTTGATCCCTGGCACCACAAAAAGTAGTGAGGGGAATATTATGAGGAGGATTAATGGCAGTGTGTCTTTCACTGTAATGAATTTTAAAAATTTAAACATTTACCATATATTTTGATCACACTGTACATGACGGAGGTCACATAGAAGTAATATTGTTTTTAAATGTTGTATGTGAAGAAGAAAAAATGGCACTGCCAAAGTAGGAAGAGAACCGCAATTTATGTGTGATCTGTGTCAGTAAACCAGTGAAAAATAAAGTAACCTGGAAGATAAAATTAACATTATTTAAAAATAATGTGATAATCCACTGATAAATTCAGTAGAATCACTTGAAAAAAGTTAAAGGCACTATACAAAAATCAGTAGTTTCCCTTATTTCTAGAAAAACCAGCTGGAAAATATAAGGGGGTAACTTTTATACTCATGAAGAAAAGATACTAAACAAATGGAAGTTTAGAGAAAAGTTTACAAAGTCAACATAAATAAGGCCATTCAACCTTGAAATGGGACATACAACAAAACTCATATTAATGAAATAATATATCATTTTGCTGAGTCAAAGGTTAATGGTAAAGATGGCAGTTTTCCACAAAATAAATTTTAAAGTATTATACCTATTGCAATTAGTATACCATTATGAGTTTTATTTATAATTAGACAAAATTGTCCTCAATTTCTCTAGAAGAATAATCTTCAAGAATGCACATGAAAATTTAAGCAAGATATACAAATAGGTACAGGCCTGTATTACCATATATTAAAATGTTTTATCATTACATTAGTTGAAATCCATGCTATTTTCGCTGAACTGAATGTAAAAGAATAGACTGAAATTCAGTATACAATTAATAGAGAAGTTCAATTTAGTGCAAAAAGGATGGTCTATTAAATCAGGTTGGTAAGCTGTCTATTGATTTGGGAAAAGGTAAAGTTATATCCCGCTTGCCTTATTCAGTTATAAAACTGAATTTAGTTTTATTCAGAACTAAATTTCAGATGGAATATAATTTAAATGTGAAAAATGAAAACATTTATATGAGAGGAAAATTAAAGTAATACATAGTAATAGAATGGAATTATGACAAGGATCAGAATCATAGAGAAAAATGTTAATTTGACAGCACAAAAGTGTAAATCTTTGTGAAAAATATAACTGCTAAATAAAACTGAACAGCAGGCAAGTGGAAAGAAATATCTGCAGTACATGGCAGAACAACTATTACTAAATATAATCAACAGAGTTCTGTGAATTCATTTTAAGAGCAAAGCACTCCATTGAAAATACATCAGCTCTGAGAAAAGGCAACTTTATATTTGCCTGGAGTTCTGTAACTTGAAAGTGACTGAAAGAAACACATTTTATGGTGATTTTAAGTGACTGGTACTTTTCTGTCCCTCTAAACATTAAAGATTTACAAGAAGGAATATAAAATATACCACAGTCTCCTTCAAAAAGTATATGAAGAAAGGCTGGCCAAATAGCTAAGTGAATTCAAGCACCTGCAAGAAGGTTCAGGGACCAAGGGTTCGATCCCTGGGCCTGCTGTGCCGGCACCACCGCCAGGGCACACTGAGGGGGCGATTGAGACTGGGTGTGGTAGTGCATGCCTGTAATCCCAGCTCCTGGGAAGCTGTAAACAGATGGATCACTGTGAGTTCAATCTAGTAGTGAGACCCTGAACACTACCCTAAAATACAAAGGAAAAAGAGAGAGAGAGAGAGAAAGAGAGAGAGAAAACACGTATCAACAATTCACACACTGTGAAAAGTCTTAATTCTTCACACAGAATTATCAAGACTCTAGCTATGTGATATAATCTTTATAAGAGAAGGTAGTATTTGTTTCCCTGTGCCCTATTTGAAGCCTTCTTTCCTCAATAATTCACTTCTTGGGCCTGGTGGGATGGCTCAGTGGTCTAAAGTGCCTGCTTGGGAAAGCTTGGGCGGCTTCAGGGACCTCGGTTCGATCCCCGGCACCACATGCTGCGCCAGCCCTGCCCTCGGGGCGGGCCGAGCCGGCCATGAAAATGAGTGAATAAACAAACAAAGGTTCTGAAACAAGAAAAGAAAATAATAAATAAATTTTTTTAAAAAAATCTTAAAAAAAAAAAGAATGCACTTCTACTTTTCATACTGAACTTCTCTGGGGGTTGAGCAACCTGGGGATGCTGACAGTACATTTGTGAGTACACCAACACATGACATAACAAGCAGCCCACAAGATGTATTCGGTGCCACTGCCAAAGGTGGGTACTCATCCAGAACACGATCATGAACTTTCTTAGATGTGGCTGCATCTCATGTCATGTGCTCCTTGCACAGAACCTAAGTTGCCCTTCATACGTAATATAAGATTCTTCACCCTAAAAAAAGGTGGGAAACATTGAAAAGTAAAAAAAAAAAAAAAAAAACCCTGCCACTGGAAATAACCACTGAGGGCCTCTACAGATGTTCTCCTTGTGGCTAGGTAGAGTTACTGCACTACATGTACAGGGGAGTATACTGTTCATTTATCTGATCATTCCAATCAATGTGCTTTCCCCAAATATACAGCATTTAAATGAGAAAATTAGACTGTTAGACTAATTTGGAATCTAGATTGAGAGGTAGTGTGTACAGGTGCCAGACTCTGAGGACAAATCCCAGCATGACCTCCGCCAGGCCCACTCGTGGTCTTCAGAACCACACTGACCCAGGTGTCTTTGGAGAGTGTGAAGAGTAAAGCTGAGATCATCCTGCCCTACCTCTGGGTGGTTTAAGGCCACACAAACAAAATATTCCTTTTCTCTAAGCAGCTAGTAGCCTGGGACAGTTGGCCATGCTCCCTAAGTTGGGGTATAGATATCTGTTTGGCATCTTTGCTCAATCCAATGGCACAGGTTTTACTGTACTAGCATGATGGACTCATTCCCAAGCTGCACGAGAATAGCACAAAGAGGCTGTATATCTTGTGCTATGCCTAAGACTAAATCTCAAGGAGTTTTTAAAAGGTCTTTGGCTGTGTGATAGTTTACATAAATACTTTGAGGACCCCTTTGACACACTAGCATGTCCCTTATCTGCTTCAAATTCATGTAAGTTTCTAGAAACTCATAGCTGATCCATTTTGTTACCAAGGAAAGGGAGGACCTGATTTACAACTTTCACTGAATGGATTGTGAATGCTTCGTGTTCTTATTTTGTCAGTCTGACACATTTGTGGAAAAAAATAGACATCTAAAAATGTGCTGTGCCCGTTACGCAGTCTGTGTATTCATTCTCAGCTTATAGATTTGGGTTTACAAGGTCATCTGTAAATGAAAGCCAACTCATAAGCCAAGAAAATATTAAGGACAACTTTTTTGTCCTAATGCTGCCGATACTACAATTGATTAAAAATAAAATTTGAAAAGAATTTTCTTTTACCTTTAACCTTGATATATAATTTGACAATTTCAGTAGTTTTTATTTTCATACTACGTATCAACTTATTTATTTTTTTAGCAGAACACATTTATTGGGTGAAAGAAAACTCTTGTCCAAGAGAAGGACAGGAAGTGGGTCCTGAGCAGTTTGTCCCCTACACATCAATTTAGATACCATATTTTCACCAGTAATGTTTGTTCTGTATTTAGGTTTAATAAACATTATAGTTAAAAATATATTCATATTCCCATATTGTTCCAACAAACTTCTGTATTTTCCAATAATAGAAACTAGCATTATTTAGAAATTTTTAAAGTAAAGTTAAAACTTACCACAACAGTTGCATATTTGTAGCTAGTAGCTACTGGCCACAGTTTTTGGCAGTGCACCATTAGAACTATTATTCTAATTACAATACCACATCTGTGGTGTAGAAAAGTTTCAAGTAAAAGATTTTGGCACTACTGTCCCAGACAAAAAAATTCAAAAATAAGAAACTTTAAAAACATAACTTTAGGGCCACAGGGATAGCTAAGCGGTGTAATACACACCTGCCTAGACAAGTGCAAGGACATGGGTTCAATCCCTGGTACTGCATGCCATGCTGGTCCCACCCCAGGCACACCAAACTAACCTCCAAGACCAGGCATGGTGGCGCACACCTGTAATCCCAGCACTTGGGAGGCTGAAGCAGGAGGATCACTATGAGTCAGAGCTGTGTAGCAAGACTCTATACCAAAGACATAAAATTCTTTTTTAAAAAAGTAACTTCAGCCTTTCAGCCAGAACTGCTGTCTTCCAATAATTTTCAAAATGACTAACCCAAAGGGCAAGAGAAGGAGAACCTGGTATAATGTTCTCTGAGCCTTTTAGAAAACATGGGGTGGTGCCTTTGGCCACATACATGCAAATCTACAAAAAAGGTAACATGGTAGACATCAAGGGAATGGGTACTGTGCACAAAGGAATGCCTTGCAAATGTTACCATGGCAAAACAGGCATAGTCTACAATGTTACCCAGCATGCTGTGGGCCTTGTTGTAAACAAGCAAGTTAAAGGCAAGATACTTACCAAGAGAATTAATGTGGGTATTGAGCATATTAAACACTCAAAATGTCATGATAGCTTCCTGAAATGTGTCAAGGAAAATGATTAGAAAAAGAAAGAAACTAAAGAGAAAAGTACCTGGGCTCAGCTGAAGCACCAGCCTGCCCCTCCTAAAGAAGCACACTTTGTGAGGACCGATGGGAAAGAACCTGAGTTGTTGGACCTATTCCTATGCCATGAATTCATGGCATAAACTGGAATGTTGCTCTGCCATTCACCACCTAAATGGCAGCTTAAGTGTGCTAGGTCCTATATAAAAATAAAATTGTCCTGTGTTGTAAGGGTGATTTTCTTAGTTGAAGAGGTATATGGTGCCTTCTTACCTCAAAAATATTTCAGCAGATTTTCACTGTAGCTAGTAATGGTGTCTAGTCTTTACTCTTCAGTGTTTTTCTTGCTGAAAAGTATTACTTAGGTATTGTGCAGCTGTATACCCAAATATTCATAAAACATTTACATTGGCTTGAAGATTTTTTTTTTTCTTGTTTCAGAACATTTGTTTATTCACTCATTTTTATGGCCGGCTCAGCCCGCCCCGAGGGCAGGGCTGGCGCAGCATGTGGCGCCGGGGATCGAACCGCAGTCCCCGAAGCTGCCCAAGCTTTCCAAAGCAGGCGCTTTAGACCACTGAGCCATCCCACTGGGCCCCCGACTTGAAGATCTTGTAAATCACATCCAAAGATGCACCCAAATAAATGGAAGTCACTTCAGAAACAAATGTAAGTCCATTTCAGTTAAATAAATTGTTTAAAGCACCAAAAGGAAATTCATTAAATTCAGTTCTGATTTATCTAGACTAAAAACAATTTGAGGGTCTTTATTTGCTAAGAAAGGTGTTGGACCACATTGAGTTGCTTCTTTTCCTGAGAGACTTGGAAATACAGGATGGCTGTACTCTGGCTTCACTCTTGCTCTTGCTTATCAGTTTCTTCTATCTGACTTTCTAATGTTGTTTTGGCCAAGAGAGTAACCTATGCTCACCTGTGACTAATAAGGCCTTGAGTACTGATTTAGTTTTCACCTTTGTTTACTTTGAATTTAAAAATGAATGGTCACTTTAGTTGGTAGAAAACATTTAAGTACACTCAGAACAACTGAGTATTGCAGATTTTGTGAAACCCAAATATAGTCAAGAAATTCCAGTTCTAGATAAGATGAAGTAAATATACTTCACCCTGAGCTTTCCACTGAATACAGTTAAAGAACCTGGCCAGAATTCAAGCAGCTGCTATCTGAGGACTACGAAATTAAACAGGGACTGTAATAATGGCAGGAGCACAAGAGAAAAAGTCCAGGATATGAAATTCCACTCAGCTGGCAAAATAAATAAAGGAATATATCTGGTTCCTGTTTCGCTGTGCTTAAATGTCTACAAAGACATTAAAGAGCTCTGGAAGAAAAGGGGGAAACGACTATGGCACCAGGATAATATTGGAATAATAGTGTAAAATCCCCAAGTTCACATATTCCTATAGATGAAGAAGCCCATCACCCCCTAACAAAATATACAGAAGAAATCTATACCTAAACACATCATCACTGAACTCCTGAAAAACTGAAGAAGAAAACAAAATGAAACAAAAACAAAGGAAAATAATGCCTTAACTGCAGAGAAACAGTGACTGGAGGTCTGTGGGCCTCTCCCTGTGGAGGCCAGCATCAGGGGAGACAATATTTGTAAAGAGAAAGTGGTTGTCTGCCCAGAGTTCTACATTCAGCAATAATATTTTTCAAATTTTCTCAGATGAAGGATAACTGAGAGGATTCCTTGCCAGTCCACCTCATCTGAAAAGATTTCTAAAGGCAGTTCTTAAATAAAGCTAGAAAGGAACTTGGAACACCAGAAGTGAAGGCGGAGAAGTAGAAATTTTGACTCATTGGTGTATATAACTGATCTCCATGAGAGCATCATTCTGGAACCTGTTGCAGCCGCCATTCTGGAACCTGTTGCAGCCGCCATTCTGGAACAAGGGGAATAGCAGCTTTTCCTTCAAGGCAAAGTCCCTGATCTCCTCTTTCATTTTACCAAATATGTGTGGATCAGAAAAAAACAGTAAAATATTGTTGGTGAGGCTTGCAATACATGTAAATGCAATTAATATGTCATAACTATGTCGTAAAAGGAGAGAGAAAAACCTATCAAGATCTTTACATATCAATTGAAATGGTAAGATACTGTAAACAGACCATTAAAAGTTTTGTACAGTACCTATATTACCAAAACAGGTTAAAAGGAATATACAAAAATAGATAAAATGAAATACTAAGGAATACAAATAACCCAAAATAGTACAATATAGAGAAAAAGAAGAATACAAAAGAGAAGGAATAAACCAAAACAAGTAAGTGATATACCCAAATATGTCAAAAAAAGCATATTAATGTTCTAAACACTCTACTTAAAAGACTAAGACTATCAGAATGTATACATATAATCAAGTATTTTCACTGAAAATTTAGCATCTGAAATAAATGAGATATACATTAAGTGTAGTTTTATAGCAAATTTTGAGGATGTAGAAAAATATACCTCTCATCTCCTTTTCTTTTGACATACTAAATTATTTTTACATACCAAGTTGTTAAATAAAACATATTAAAAGTTCACTATTTTGTAGTGCTGAAAATTAAATCCATAACCTTGATACTTAGCTACATTCTCAGCTATCTTTTTTTTTTTTTTTTTTTTTTTTTTTTTCTGAAACAGAGTCTTGCTTTGAAGACAGTCCTAACTTGTCCTGCCTGGCTGGACTAGAACTGCCTCAGACTCCTAGAGTGTTGGGGTTACATGTGTGTGCCACCATTCCTGGCTATTTCTTGTACATTTTTAAAATATGGCTACCAGAAAATTACTTCTATGGTTAGCATTAAAATTTATATTAGAGCCTGCTTGGGAAAGCTTGAGCGGCTTCAGGAACCGTGGTTCGATCCCCTGCACCACATGCTGTGCCAGCGCTGCCCTCAGGGCGGGCTGAGCCGGCCATAAAAATGAGTGAATAAAAACAAACAAAGGTTCTGAAACAAGAATAAAAATAATAAATAAAATAAAAGATTCTTAAAAATAAAAAAAAATTTATATTAGATAGCAATGGTCTAAGGTAAGGGTTTTCAAAAAATAAAAAGGAGTATTTCAAACAGCAAATGGGATTAGTCAGAAGCTACATTTTTTATCATCTTCATCAAACCTTTAAGATATTTCAAATTCCTTTAAGGGTTTGACTCCTTGAACAGGAGGCATAAATCAATTTGCTACGTAGAATATCTGTGGCTACCTACAATCTCAGATTGATGGCATAGCTCATAATCTGAGTATGAATGCAGGTCCCCTTTTTGAATGAGTTAAGGGTCAAATTACAGTTGAGGGGAGGACACACTTACTAGATCATTGTCTTCCCTCATTCTGCCCACAAATCTATAAAAGCTATTTTAATCAGGACTAAAAATATTACTCCTAGTCTACTTTCTTGGAGAAAAACAGTAACTTTAAACATATATTCCAGACTGAAGCAGATAAACAGAAGTCCTCATGCAAAGCCAACAGACAACAAGCAAGTGGGCTATTCCAATGAAAGACTAAGGTAAACAGTGAAAAGGAGAATCTAAATTACTTCACATTCTCAAATTCAGATCACATTTCTTCCTAGCTGCTAAAGTTGGAGCTCCATGGAAAACATCATGCCCACAATTCTTGAAATGCATTGCTGACCTATCTAGTTGTTAGGACTTAAAAATAGTTCATGAGCCGTGAACAGACTATGGAGTTCAGCTCACTCTACTGAAATCTTCCAACTGCAGCTGCAGATTTGGTTAACAGAGATCCCTTATGCTTACCTCTCAGTCCTTACTGCTAGGCCATAAGCTCCATGAGTCCAAGAAGCCATGTCTGTTTTGGTTGAAGTGTTGTTTCGGGTACTGTAGTAGCAAAAAAATGCTTAGCACATAATAAATATGCTAAAACATGCATGCATACAAGTGTGGTAAGAATAAGCACACACATAGCAATGTCTCACTGCAGCCAGTTTCCACTGGCAGGAGATATAAAGACATTTTGACATCCTCTAAACCATTCTAAAGAGTTCTGTCCTGAAATGTCTCTGTTGCAACTTTCTACCTAGTTGAAATAAATGTTTGCTTCCTGAAGGAGGCTGTAATCTGACAGATAATGGCTTTTAGTTTTATGTGTAATATTTTGTCTTTTGGGAAAAAAGAGAGAAGAAAGGAGAGAGGGAGAGAGGGAAAAAGAGAGAGATTGAGAGGGAGAGGCTGAGGTTGAGGAAGACTCAGATTTTGGTTCTATGATAAACAATCTTAGAGTTCAGCCTAGATGTCTTCACTATTTGTGGTCCTTATAAAATATTGCAAATTTTATATGCACAAATTCTCAAAATTGCACCCCAGTGTGAATGTATTTGTGGTCGCTTCTCAGCCTTCTGACTAAGGCCAAGTGTGAATGCCTGTGAGGCCGTTTCTGTAAAATAGGCTGCTGTGAAGTGTTATGGCAGAGGAGAGAATGATCACACCATGTACGTTAGCTTGCGGAAGCTCTTCAGTCTCCTTTTAAGGAATAAACATTCACATGCTTTATAGATTATAGACATAACTTACATCTCATCTCACCTGAAATTTGCTGGCATTCATTTCTTGCTACTGCTACATAATGGCTTAAGGCAAATGTAGTGTCTTATAGGTCTAGAGCTCAGAAGCCCAAAGTTGGTCTCACTATAATAAAATTAGGATGTTCACCAGGCTCTTCTCTTTCTGGAGGCTCCAAGAAAGAATCTCTCTTCTTGTCTTTTCTGGACTCTGGTGTTCAGCTGCATTCCTTGTTCTCACAGCTCCTTTCCATCTTCAAAGCCAGCACTAGTGGTAGAGTCTTTCTTATATTGCATCACTTAGATAGTGAACCTTCTGCCTTCCTCATCCATTTCAAGGATCCTCATGATTACACGGGGACTTTCAGATAGTCCAGGCCAGTCATATCTCAAGGTCATGTGATTAGCAGCTTAGTTACACATACAACATTACTGTCCCCTTGCTACGTCATATAGCATAGTCAAAGGTTTGAAACATGGCATCTTTGCAGAGAGCATTATTTTGTCACAGTGCTGTGTCTTGAGTTTTAAAAGTTTCAACCAAAACTTTCAGAGCTAGTAATCTTTGTTCCACTACTCCCTTTTTCCACTCTGATTTAGTTAACAGGATGAGTGAACTACAGAAATTCAGACTAACTAGTGTACTAGCAACTACAGAGTCTCTCTCCATTGAAGCCTGCCTCAGTCTCTTACCTGTTTCTTAAAGCTGGTAACTTCTGATATCAAAAAAGAATTTTCCACCCTAGATCTTGCTATATAGGACCATTTTCCTATCCATGGAAAGACAAACTATGTTCTTTGCAAGGAAACAATGTACTGCCTCAGCTTCGCCGCCCCCCCCCCCCCCCCCCCCCCCCCGTTTAGAGACAGGGTGTCACTGTGCAGTTTAAGGCTGGCCTTGAGCTCACTTTTGTAGCCCAGGCTGATCTCAAACTCACATCAATCCTCCTGTCTCAGGCTCCCAAGTGCTGGAATTATAGGTGTGCACCACCATGTCCAGCTTTTTTTACTTTTACTTTTAATGAAAGCTATCTTAAATGTTTGCTAAAGTTCAGTGTGAATTTTTTCTCCTTGCTGAACAGGTGGTTGAAAGTTGTGGAACATTGTTACTCTGAATATAGAGTCATAACATTCTTGTGAACATGCTCATTGATATACAAAATTTAGACTGTATTTATTTGCATTTTAGTCCATTCTTTTGGACAGATTTCTCATATCTGGTTCTCCTTGTGCTTAATTTACATCTCTGGTGGAAATGCCATTTGCAGATTAATTATGCCATTTTGAAAGGCCTAGAGGAAAATCTTCAAAATTCACTTAACATTTACAGAAAATGCATAGGAAGCTTATATAGAGACAACGAAGCAGAGATTTTCAGACGACATGGATACTGGTGTCTGCCGTTAGGTTGACAGTGTGATTAGCTGCTCCCTGATGACTTGTGTAGCAGGAAACAAACTGGTTTCAGGGCAGGGAGTGGTCAGCGTTTAAGCTCCACTTCACATTCATTGTCATTCTTTCTTTCAGCCACTGTATCATCACCTAGAAAACACCTGTGCCTACTCAGTACCTTGTCGTTTGTAAGACAATGAGGATGCTATCATTGCAGTTGCCACATTCATTATTCTATACCCCATGGAGTTGTGGAGAGAGGTCTAGGAAGCCTTATACCAGTGAAACCTCAGCATTTCCCAGAGAGAGTCCACAGCTCAGCAAGGCTCAGGTGCACGAATTCTCACAGCCGCACATGTTGTGAGTGGACACATAGGGTCACTGGGGATACAGAAGAGGAGCATTTTACTTTTCTTAGGATAGACTGGGTGTTTGCAAAGTTCTCTGCCTATCCTGAGTGTTAGAGGATCAATAGGAGATTGTCAAACAAGAAAAATTGGATGGATTTCTGGGCCAAGCTGCTAAGACTATGCAAAGGAACAGCAATGTAAAACAGTAGGCTACATTTACATGACTTGCAAAAAGAATTATCTTCAATATTCCTGGAGAAAATTCTGGAGCCAGTTGTGAATGCTCAAGTCCTTCATATAAAATGGCAAAATAGGGCTGGTCAGCTCGTTCGGCATACTAAAGCACCTGCATAAGCAGAGCACAGTGGCCAGGGTTCGGTCCCCTAGGGTGTACTGAGAAGGTAATTGAGATTGGGCATGGTGGCACAACCTGTAATCCCAGAGCTTGGGAGGCTGAAAACAGAAGAATCACTAGGAGTCCCATCTACATAGTGAGACCCCATAGACCCTGTACTAAAAATACATAATAAATAAATGGCAAATTATTTGAATATGAACTACCATCTGTGTGTGTGAGAGAGACAGAGAGAGAAAAAAAAATATATATATATAATATATGTAGAGAGAGAGGGAGGAAGGGAAGGAGAGAGAGAGAGAGAGAGAGAGAGAGAGAGAGAGAGAGAGAGAGAGAGAATGCCAAGGATTGAACACAGGACCTTGTGCTTTCCAGGTAGGTGCTTATGCCACTGAGCTATCTTCTTGGACCTCTCCTGTATATTTTAATTTAACTCTACATTACTTATTATACCTGGTATAATGACAAGGCTGTGCAAGTAGTTACACTATGTGTTTAAGGACAAATGAGAAGAAAAAGGCTTAAATATTCAGTTCAGGCATATTTTTTTGTATTTTTGATCCATTTTTGGTTGGCTCCATGGATGTGGAATTCAGAGTAGAGTGGGCCGGCTATACTTCAGTATGACTGAAGGCGAGAAACATGGAACTATGATGAGGCACAGCAGTTAGCCTTTCTAGGCTTTGGTTCCTCAGGTAGGAAAAAAAAAGCTTGGGCTGGGGATACAGCTCAGGGGCATAAGCACCTGCCTGGCAAGTGCAAGGTCCCAAGTTTGATTCCCAGTACTGAAAAAAAAGGCTGCCTTAGAGTTCTGTGATTTTTTCAATGAGATAGTAGCATTAAAATGCTTAAGACAGGGCTTGACATATAGAAGTCATGTAACAAACATTAGCTACTATTGTTGGTGATGGGCACAACTGTGTTCCTGAGATGAAGAAACCCTGAGGAGGGCTGATGGGATACTGCTGGCTATGGAAATTGTCAAAGGGTGTCTTGGAAGTTGTTGTTGTTGTTGTTTTGTGGTACCAGGGATTGAACTCAGGACCCTGTGCTTGCCAGGCAAGTACTTATTCCACTGAGCTATCTCCCTTGAAGTTTTATAGAGTTATAAACTAGGTGTCATCATTTTGCAAGACTAGTGAGATCCTGGTGAATGGATTCATACTTCTCAAAATCACCTGACTGACTGAGGAAGAAAAATGCCATTTTTATCGATTTATACTCACAATGGAAACCACTCAACATACTCTGGTAATTATAGCAATGAGGAGGTGTACATTTTCCTATGCACTAGTGAACTTCCTTCAGCTGCTGTATAACATCAGATGGTTTCCTACATGAGGGACAGGGCAGAGAAAATGCAAATGAATGCTTTGAAAGGCTGTTTTTGCAGATGTTGCCAACTCAGTCATCAGCCTTGTTCATTTGCTGCTTGTCTGCCAGGCGATGAGAATTTTCCCAGCATCTGCTTCAGGGCATGGTCTTTCTCTGGAAATGCTGGTGACATTCTCATTTTCTCCCTTCTCTGCTTTTACAGATACTCCCTTCGCCAACATCTTGGAGCATCTTCCTTTTGTATTTTGTAATCACCACCTTTGTTTCAGTGTCCTTCTAGGACATGGATTCCCAGTTTATCTTGATTCTCTTTATGGTTGGCTGCTCTTGGTGATGTTTTAGGATTTGCTTTCATCTCAACAAAAAGAGTGATCTCCATCGTATTCTTTTAATTACTGCATTCAGGAGCTAATCAGTGTCTTGTTCCTGGGGTTGTGTAGTCCACTAAGCCCATCCACTGCCAGTGAATTTGCAGGACTATTGATCACAAAGGCTGACCTTTACATTTGTGTGTCAACCTATTTCCCTCAGATATTGTTTTAATCATTCGTTACACTAGATTTTCCGATCCATTGTGTTCAAGTACCTGTAGCATGAGTAGGGAGGACAAGGTTTGTCTAACGAAGGTACTGTAAACAGTCTTTTGTCAAGGTACTACCACCATAGGTCTTTAGCATTTGGATACCATTTTACTGGCTTTAGGAATTCAAGCATTTATTCTACCAAATTTTCATGCTACTGTTTAGAACTATAATGTTACCTTATACATTCTGCCAGCATTGCAAAGTTAGACAAATTTAGCAATAATTTGTCAAAACAGTAACCACGCTAGTAAGGACAAAGAATTTATCCTAATTGCAGCATATAAAGTGAATCTTTTCTTGTCCTCATCTCTATTCTGCTATCTTTTATTCACGTCCCTATAAAATCATAAATGTCAGCATAGCCAGAAAAAGTGAAAATATGCTGGAAATTATCATTACCTTGATTTCTGTAAAGAAAATTATTTTAAAATGCCAAAACACTTGAAGCATTTGATCTGTTCATCTTCAAACTATGCTTTAAAAAGTGAAGAAGGCCTATATAAATTCACTGCTGTTTGAAATATGTATTCTGAATATTGTTAGCATTTCAACAAGAAATGCCTTGATGGAATGTTACAATCGTTGCTCATTATCCTGAATTCACTCACAGGTCATTTGTTCTTATCCGCTTAACAAAGAGAAAGAAGTTAGCATTCACCAGTTTTTGCTCCAAAGGAAATCAGTCACAATTGTTCATAATGGAAGCTTATTTAAAGATGAAAGCTCCCAGAAAAGCTGCATTTCTAATTTTTAATATTTCTAGCACTACAGATGTCAGTATTGTGATGATGCAGAGCTGTGTCTCATGAGGGTCTCTTCCATGGAGCAGTTGGAGATAAGACTGTGTTGTAATGAATTATTTATTAAAATGCTACACAGTACTGAAAGCTTGGGGGGTGTGCCTATGCTCTCATAAATTTTGTGCTCTACAAAAAATTTTATAATGATGCATGATACATATCTTTATTAATACCACATGGAAAAATTGTTATCCTCCCTTGTCTCAGAATAAATTTAACCAAAAACTCCAGGCAAAAACAGCAAAGCTATTTTTTAAAAAGTACAAGCCTTGTTTGGTGGGTTGCTTGCTTGATTTCATTCTTTCTTAGGATTAAACTTAGGACCTTGTACATGCCAGGTAATCACTCTACCTCTGAGCTAACAGAAAAATTAGGCCTAAGATTTTAAGAAATAATTATTTATTGTGGGTATTTTGTATATAGATGGGTACTAGCAAATCATATAGATTGATTTGATAACTTATTGGGAAGAAAAAAATACACATAAAAATATCTAATTTGTGGATAATTTTGACATTGCAAATAAAAGAAGCACTAGTTTTTGTTGTCTAAATTTAAGAGGAGTCCTAAGACCAAGACGGAAGCACAGGGAGCAGTTTCAGGTCTGTGGAGAATGTTAACCGACTTTCTCCGGGGTGATATGGTTATAAACGCCTTGAAGTACATAGTCTCTCATCTAGCAGTTTCACCTCTGGGAATTTAGCCTAAGGAACTAACTAGATCATCATATTTATTATATTGGACATTGGGAGTACCTTAATTTTTCATCAGAAAGTAAAGTATGGGTGTTTTTTTTTTTTTTTCTGCATTTAGTACAGGGTCTACAGGGTCTCACTACATAGATCAGATTTGTAGTGATTCTCCTGTGTTCAGCATCCCAAAGTATAGTTCTTTTATCCTCCAAATAATTATGACTATGTAGAATAAGGCTCTGCAGAAAAATATGGCATAACGTGGTAGCCTAACTGAGGTATCTTATGCTCTCATTTAGGCTTAAAATGTATGCTTACTCCTATGAATATCTATAGAAAATGAATTGCAAGAAATCTTTGGGCTTTGGAAGCTTTTTTTTTTTTTTATAGGTGCTTTAAACAATTTATTTCACTGAAATGGACTTACATTTGTTTAAGTGAATTCCATTTATTTGGATACATCTTTTCCCAATGGTGATTTACAAGATCGTCAAGCCAATATACATATTTTATAAATATTTGAGTATACGCCTGCACAATACCTCAGCAATGCTTTTCAGCAAGAAAACAGTGAAGAGTAAAGACCAGACACAATTACTCACTACAGTGAAAATCTGCTGAGATATGTTTGAGGTAAGAAGGCACCACATACCTCTTCAATTAAGAAAATCACCCTTACAGCACAGGACAATTTTATTTTTATACAGGACCTAGAACACTTAAGCTGTCAATTAGGTGGTGAATGGCACAACTACATCCCAGTTTATGCCATGAATTCATAGGGAATAGGTTCCAACAACTCAAGTTCCTTCCCATTGGTCCTCACAAAGTGCGCTTCTCTGGGAGGGGCAGGCTGGCGCTTCAGTTGAACCCAAGTACCTTTCTCTTTGGCTTGTTTCTTTTTCTGATCATTTTCCTTGACACGATTCAGGAAGCTATCACGACTTTTTGAATGTTTAATATGCTCAATACATACATTAATCCTCTTGGCAAGTATCTTGCCCTTAACTTGCTTGTTTACAACAATGCCAACAGCGTGCTGGGTAACGTTGTAGACTCTTCCTGTTTTGCCATGGTAACATTTGTGAGGCATTCCTTTTTGCACAGTACCCATTCCCTTGATGT
>PVJA010039399.1:0-19151 GCA_004027025.1 Myocastor coypus | reverse complement strand
ATATATATATATATATATATATATATATATATATATATATATATATATATATATAATGCAGGAAGCAGATTCAAAGTGCTATATAGGATATTAAAACCTCAATCACAAGCTGGCAAAACTGTTTCAATGAAAGTGAAAATAGACATGGAAGACACCATTGCAGATAGTGAAAGAGTAACAACTGCAAGACAATGCAAAGATGAACAATGGAAGACTAATAAGCATCAAAAGGAGTCAACACAAATAATATAAAAAGAATATGGGGGGCCCGGCAGGATGGCTCAGTGGTCTAAAGTGCCTGCTTAGGAAAGCTTAGGTGGCTGCAGGGACCGCGGTTCGATTCTCAGCATGTCTTAGTTACTTTTTGCTCGTTGCTGGGACAAATACCCAACACTCAAAATGAAGGAAGGAAAGGTTTATTTAGCTCACAGTTTGTGGAGGTTTCAGTCCATATTCGGCTGGCCCAAGGCTGAGTGGAGCAGGGCGGAGAGCATCCAGTTCATGGCTGCAGAACAGCAACAAAATGGTGGCAGAGGCAGCCAACCAACACGGCAGCAGAGCAACAGCAACAGCTCGAGCTCCAGTCTGTCTCTCTGTCTCTCTTTATATTACATTCAGGCTCTCTGCCTTAGCTCCCGTCCTAGGCTACACCCATAATCCCAGAAGTACTTCCACCCATAATCCCATCAGTACTAAAACCTGTAATCCCAGGGATCATGGATCAAGTCTCAAACTCTAGAAGTCCCCGCCCAGTGACTCCATGAGGCTTTGGGGGGACAACTAGACATAAACCATAACACAGCACCACATGCTGTGCCAGCCCTGCCCTCAGGGAAGACTGAGCTGGCCATAAAAATAAATAAATAAACAACAACAACAACAACAAAAAACAATATGGGAGCAAATATTAGCAGAAAACTTCCTAAATATGGGGAAACAATTTGACATTCAGTAACTGAAGCATATAGAACTCCAAATAACATCAACATAATTAAAATCATACCCAGACATAGAATAACCAGGATCCCCGAATTTCAGCACAGGAACAGTATACTAAAAGCTGATAGAAAAAAAAAAAAAAAAAGCTGCTAGAGAAAAAAAAACAGATTACACTTGAAGGAAAACCCACTCAGCACAGGAACAGTATACTAAAAGCTGCTAGAGAAAAGAAACAGGTTACACTTCAAGGAAAAGCCACCAGAATAACAGTAGATTTCTCCAAACAAACCGTCAGTCAAGAAGAGCATAGAAGGGGCCTGGAGGAATGGCTCAGTGGTCCAAAGTGCCTGCTTGGGAAAGCTTGGGCAGCTTCAGGGACCACGGTTCGATCCCAGGCACCACATGCTGCGCCAGCCCTGCCCTCGGGGCAGGCTGAGCCAGGCCAGGAAAATGAGTGAATAAACAAATAAAGGTTCTGAAACAAGGAAAATAAAAAAAGAAAGAAAGAAAGCTTAGGCAGTGGCAGGGACGGCAGTCCAGTCGGATCCCTGGCACCACATGCTGTGCCAGCCCTACCCCCAGGGCAGGCTGAGCCAGCCATAAAAAAAAAAAAAAAAAAATTGGAAACTTGATGGATACGGGAATCAGGTAAGAGGAAAAAAATCTTTGTTTATACTACTATGCCTTGTGAGGTCTGCACCTACTGCTAGGTGTGGTGGCACAAACCTGTAATCCCAGCACTTGGGACACTGAGACAGGAGAATGGTGGGGAGTTCAAGGATAGTTTGGGCTTAGTGACACTCTGTTTCAAAAAACCAAACAAATAACACAACAGAATTTTGTATTTTTTATCTGTTGAACATATCACCTACTCAAAAAATAAAAACAAAAAATAATATAATTTAAAATTTAAGCCGGGCATGGTGGCTCACGCCTGTAATCCCAGCACTCAGGAGGCTGAGGCAGGAGGATTGGTGTGAGTTCGAGACCAGCCTGGGCTACAAAAGTGAGCTCAAGGTCAGCCTCAACTGCATAGCGAGACCCTGTCTCAAAAACACAAAAAATAAATAAATAAATAAATAAATAAATAAATAAATAAATAAAATTTAATTCTTCAAACTGAAAATCAAGAAGGAAAAAAAAGGAAACGGTATGGTTCATATAGAAGGAATTGATTGTGAACTCAGTAAGTTGAAAGTATTCACTGTACTCTGGGAAAATCTGCTTTGATGCAAAGCAGTAAAAGGCAACATTAGCAGCTGTTTATTCACTGTTAGCTTGTTAATACCTTTCTCCCTAAGCTTACCTTAGATGACTCACAAAGAAATGTTAAAGCAATATAACAAATTACATTAAAACAGGAGTTAAAGGGTGGGTAACCGAAAATTATGGAATGTAGACCGCGTGTCATGCAAACCCTCCTAATTCCTGCAGGCATGGGGACCCAGGCCTGTTTCCCAGCTGCTGGCTAAGGCAGAGGGCCATGCCAGCAGTGTGCAAGGACTCCCACCCAATTTCTTGAGTTGGATCCTCTTTCCAGCTCAAATGCCTGGTGTGCCTAACTAGCATACCTGGGCTCACTGGGTTGCTGAGCTGCACACCAAAGTACCAGAAACAGGTGGCTTCAACCATAGGTTTTCATTATCTCACACTTCTGGAGGCCAAAGTCCAAACTTAGGGCACTGTGCAGCTCCTGAGTGCTGGGGGAAGGATCTTTTCTGCCACATCCCTGCCTTCTGGGACTCAAGGGGAACTCTGGCCACCCCTCAGCTCCTGGCTATCGCCTTCACCTTTGCCTCAGCTTCACACCGATGTGTGAGTCTCTGTGTTCAAATCCCCCTTTTTATGAGATTAATGGCCTACTAGGCCAGGGCCACCATTCTGACCTTAAGCTTCATTCCATCTGCAGTGAACCTGTTTCCAAATAAGGTCATATCTGAGGTCTTGGGGTCTAGGACTTGAGCACAGAAATTTTAAGGGGCATAAGTCAAACTGTAATACTGGGTGTAAACAAATAATCTAGGGAAGATTTCAAGAAATAGAACGGATCTGAGGGTGCATGATCAGATGTAGTTACTGGTGGTCTTGAACCAAAGCAGGTGAAAAAAAATTTTTTTTTAATACATCTAGTCCAGGATCTACAGGGTCTCACTACACAGATCAGACTCATAGTGATCCTCCTTTTTTCAGCTTCCCAAGCACCAGGATTACAGTCACCTGCCACCATGTCCAGTCTCATTCACTGTCTCAGTGTACCTCGGGGGCAGGGCCAGCACAGCATGCTGAGATCAAACCAGGTCCCTGAGCCTGTGTAAGCAGTCATTTTAGTTCACTGAACTATCTGGCCAGCCCTGAAAGTTGTTTTTGATTACATTAGATTATATCTCCAGAAGCAGTTGAGCCAGAAATATACTTACTGTAAAGCATAAGGCTCTGAGTTTGATTCTGATATTCCCCCCACCAAAAGAAAGTAATTAAAGTGACTTTCCCAGAAGGTAGTACACAACCAATAGGATGGCTTAGTCTGGGTTGTGCTATCACTCTGGGGAGAAAGGGAGTGGAAATATCTAAAGGACTGAGTGTCACAGCAGCACAGCTGCCAAGCTCTACCCTGCCTCATCAAGCCCCTTAGCTGTTTGAAAGGGTCAATAAAGAGTTGGGGGAGGCAGCTCCTGTCATTTGCTGGGTCATTTCTAAATGGATTGCATTTTTCTCCTGTTAGTTCCAAAACATTTAGCAAAAATACCCTCTGAGGCACTGTAGAAGGTGGCCATATAAAGATAGCTGCAGTTGGTGGGTGGGTAGGGAGCACTACATCCTTCAGCAGCAGCAGGCGGCCAGGATAGGAGATAGGAGTCTCTGGGAGGAGTCTCTGTAAGAGCCGGCTCTTACAGAGCCGAGCCCAGAAGGGAGGCAAGGCCTGGAGAGGACAAAGGGAAAGGCTTCCCAGGGTTGCGCACTTAGAGCACTGGCTATGCCACTCCTGCAGGTGGCAGTGAAGGCCATGGGAATTGGAATCCCAGTTCTGGGCGATGGAGACAGGAGGAGCTATCTCAAGCTTGATCCCAGCCTGGTTAATTTAGCAATTTAGGGAAGTTAAAGGATATGTAAAAGAGATTTGGGGATGTAGTTCAGTGCTAGAAAAAGAGAGAGAAAAAAAGAATCTCTTCTGGTCAGGAACAGTGCAGGCCTATAAGCCTAACTACTGTGAGGCTGAGACAGGAATGTCTAAAATTCAAGACCATCCTGGGTATCTTAGTGAGACCCTGTCTCAAAAATAAATAAATAAATAAATAAATAGAACTGGGGATATAGCTCCCTGTTAGAGCACTTGCCTGGTATACACAAAGCCCTGGGTTCAACCCTTGCTAATACACACACACACACACACAATTTATTCCATTTTTCATCTTTGTAACACTTGATCTTGGACTTAGCCACTCCAGTGCTTTCACACTGTGGTTCTAATTTTCACTTGCTTTATTCTTCAGTGAAATACACTATTTCTTTAACTATCTCTCTCTCCCTTCCACTCTCTGAAATAATTTCTAGCCATCCAGTTTGGGGTTAGAACATGGTCAGACTGTGCCAAATGGCTCTTTATATTTTAAGACCACAAACTCCAGCACTGAAGATCAGCAAAGCACAGGAGGACTGATGAATGGAGACAGACAGATTCAGATCCATAGTGGGCTAGAAAGTGTGAAACTGTGATACATACTTTGCAGTTTTTGTCCCTGGTCCTGGCTTGTAACTACACAGGGTGAAACCATAATTTCCTCTTCCACATGATGGGTCATAGAAACTATACTTCTCCTCCCTTCCTGTCTTTTTTTTTTTTTTTTTAAGAATTTTCATTTTATTTATTTATTTTTTCTTGTTTCAGAACTTTTGTTTGTTTATTTATTTTTATGGCCCGCTCAGCCTGCCCTGAGGGCAGGCGCAGCATGTGGTACCAGGGATCGAACCATGGTCCCTGCAGCCAACCAAGCCTTCCCAAGCAGGCGCTCTAGACCAGTAAGCCATCCTGCCAGGCTCCTACCTTCCTGTCTTAAAGCTGGTCATAAAGAAATTCTGGCTGGCCTCTCCTAGGAAGAGAGCCAGACTCTGTGCTGCTGCTCCCTTCTGTAATGGGTTTCTTAGATTTCTTAGATTTCAGACTCACTGAGGTCATTTTTTTTTTGCGAATTAGTGACAGAGCATTCGGGACTACTCAGTAGTTTAATAAATTACAACCTTAAGCCCACATGTCCAGGAAATTCCCCCTGAGAGTGATGAGTTCTTTTTATAACTGCTCTTGGTAATAGAACATGGTATTTGTGTGGATCAAAGGCTGATAACCTCAGGAATGTGTTGAACTGTACTAACCTAAGTCAAAGTGATTCATGTTGCTGTATATGTGCCTAAAACAGCTCCTGTATAGTAAGTGATAATTTAGGCCTGACTACCTGTTGAACCATATAGGAATGTAGTTAATGATTTCATTCTGCTAAAAATTGGAGGAAGTTCATTTAGATCTTGTGCTCAATTTATTATCTAGTTAATTTGTAAATTGTGCCTGTATGCACTGGTAGGTTACAATTGATTAATTTTAAAAATGAGTATGTGAGCTGGGCGTGGTGGTGCACGTCTGTAATTCCAGCACTGGGAGGCTGAGGCAGGAGGATCAGTGCGAGTTCGAGACCAGCCTGGGCTACAAAAGTGAGTTCAAGGCCAGCCTGACCTGCATAGCAAGACCCTGTCTCAAAAAGACCAAAAATAAAAATAAAAAAGAGTATGTGCTAAGTGGAAAGTAGTTTCTGTATAAAAACTCTGTCCTATATCACTTGGTGTAGTCTGTCTTCTCTCCTGCATGAGCTGAAGTCAGGAAGACCCTGAGCTCCATATTAAAGGCTCAATTTAAATTCCAATTTGAACTCTGGTCTGGCTTATGTTTGAGAATCCATAACACCTTTGTCAGCTGTGGCTGCTGGTGGTGAAGGACCTGGGGAGTTCTCTCCTGAAACAGACATGCCAGAACCCCCTTCTGCTGCAGTTTCACCAGAGACAGAACCTGCCAGCAACACAAAGAAAAAAAATTGATATCCCGCTAAAGGCTGTGGGAGACCCCTTGATAATGAAAACAAAGTGAGCTATAGAGTGAATACCAATGATTCAAGGGCTCATTGACTTCATTAAGAAGTTCCTTAAACTTGAGGCTTCTGAATAGTTGTTTATTTATGTGAATCAATCTTTTGCACCTTCTCAAGACCAGGAAGTTGGAACCCTCTATGAATGCTTTGTTAGTGATAATAAATTGGTCCTGCACTACTGCAAATCTCACTCATGGGGCTGAACCACAGAAAAAAACAACTTGCTATCCAAAATGTTTTTTTCGCCGGGCGTGGTGGCGCACGCCTGTAATCCCAGCACTTGGGAGGCTGAGGCGGGAGGATCAGTGCGAGTTCGAGACCAGCCTGGGCTACCAAAGTGAGCTCAAGGCCAGCCTGAACTGCACAGCAAGACCCTGTCTCAAAAAGACAAAAAAAAAAAAAAAACCAAAATGTTTTTTTCACAAAGGAAATAGCTCTGAAAAGTTTTGCTGCCTGTAGAGAGACCTCATGAATATGAACCACTCAGCATGTATCTGCTCAGACTCACATATATGCATAAGAAAACATCCACAGAGAGAATAGATTTGGTTCCCCCAAAAAATGTGATGTTAATATACAAATCATCATAAAAGATTGACATTATACATCCACTGTTCCTGCCAGTATGATTGTTTCATGTATGTCTCCTAGGGTAAAAAGGAGATTGGAACTAAATAAACTTCATTACAGCTCTCTGAAATGGTTTGGCAGGGGTGTTGCCAGGTAGCTCAGTTGGTTAAAACACATGACTCAGCAAACTCTCTCAGGGGCTGGGGACAGCAGTTCAATCCCTACCCGCACATGGGGTATAAGACCTGCCCCTAAGGTAGCTTCAGCAGCCAGCACCCATCCCCCCCCCCCCAAAAAAAAAAAAAAACTAAAATGGTTTACTCATACTACTCGCATTCTGCTGATTTTTTGTTGTGGTAAAAGTTAATTGACTAAAGGATTTCTTTTGTTTTTGTAACTTAAAAAAAAAAAAAGAAAGAAATTCTCTGACTTACACTTACCATCAATAGGTGTTAGACTTTCTTTATTCCAGAGGGTTCCTGTCCTATATACCCTGGAGGGAGAAATGCTATACATAGGCCAAAACGAGTCTGAACACAAACATCCTTTTTCTTTTCTTTTCCTTTTTTTTTAAAGACCATTTTACCATATATTATAGGCTGGCCTTGAACTCACTATGTATCTAAGCCTGGTCTCAAACTCATGGCAATTCTGCTTCAGCCCTCCCAAGTGCTGCAGTTACACGTCTGCACCACCACACCTGGCTGCACGAACAAACATCTTTGCCATTTCCCCTCTGGGTGCATTAGCATTGGGTCAGACCAATTGTTCTGTCCAATTTCATTAGGCTATGTTTGCAGTGCATACTGATTATATTCATTGATTGGCATTGGTACATGTACATCACATATCTTAATCCTTTCATTGCCTTTCACTCTCTTTGCTCCCATCTCTTCATTCTCTTCCCACTTGAGAAAGATCTAGTTCCCTAATTCCAATCATCTTTTACTTTGCTCTTTATGTTTTGAATTTTTCACATAAAAGAAGCCATGTGATATTGAAACTTGTGTGGATGATTAATTTCGCCCAGCACTATGTTCTCAAGGTGCATCCATTCCCTCACTTTCCTGCAAATGACAAGCTACCCTTCTTTATGGCAGAGTAGTACTTTTTTGTGTGTAAATAGCACATTTTTAAAGTTCATTTGTTGATGAGCATATAGGTTGCCTTCATGGTTAACTAAAATAGGTTAATTAGCATAAACACAGGCATGCATGTATCAGGGTAATATGTTTTCAACATTTTTGGGCTGGAAGTGGTGGCACAAACCTATAATCCCAGCACTTCGGAGGCAGAGCCAGGAGCATTGTGGCAAGTTTGAGGCCAGTTTGGGATACACAGGGAGTTCAAGGCCAGCGTTCACTACATAGCAAAATGTGTCTCAAAAACAAACAGATAAACTCTTTGGGTAAGGTATCTAGAAAGTGAATACCTGGATTGGATGCAATTTCTAGTTATAGTTTGTTGAGGACTCTCCATATTGATTTCCACAGTTGTGCTAGTTTTACCTTTCCATTAACAATATGTAAGGGTTCCTTTTTCCTCACATTCTCATCAGCATTTATTATTTGATTTCACAATGGTTATTCTTCCTAAAGTAAGATGAAATTTCAGTGTTATTCTCAGTTGTATTTCTGTAATGGTCAGTGATATTGAATCACTAACCATCACGTATTATTGCTCATTTGTACTTTTTCTGAGAAATATCTGTTGATTTCACTTGTTTTATGAGAAAGGGTCTTGAACTCATGGTGATCCTTCTGCCTCTGCTTCCTGAGTGCTGAGATGCCAGGTGTGTGCAAACATATCTGTCTGAGTTCTTTATATAACATAAATATTAGTATTCATCTGAGGGATAGCCAGCAATTTTTTTTTTTTCTGTTGTGTAGCATGTCTCTCCATTTGGTTGCTTCTTTTCTTTCTTTCTTTCTTTTTTTTTTTTTTTTCTTGTTTCAAGACTTTCTTTTGTTTGTTTATTTTTATGGCCGGCTCAGCCTGCCCTGAGGGCAGGGCTGGCACAGGATGTGGGGCTGGGGATCTAACCGCAGTCCCTGTAGCTGCCTGCAGGCGCTTTAGACCACTGAGCCATCTTGCCAGGCCCCCAGAAATCTTTTAACTTGATACATTCCATTTACTGATTTTGGGTACTACTTCCTTTACAGCCCAGGTTCTGTTCAGAAAGTCCTTACCTATGCATATGTGTTATGGTTTGTGTATATGTCCCCCCAAAACCTCATGTAATCCTTGAGGTGTAATTCTACATTTTGTGATTCATGATCCAGGTCTGGGATTATGGGTCTGAGTAATACTGGGATTGTGGATGTGAGTGACACACTCAGCCTGGGGCAGATAACCTCAATGTAACATAGGAAGCCGGGCGTGGTGGCTCACACCTGTAATCCCAGCACTCGGGAGGCTGAGGCAGGAGGATTGGTGCGAGTTCGAGACCAGCCTGGGCTACAAAAGTGAGCTCAAGGCCAGCCTCAACTGCATAGCGAGACCCTGTCTCAAAAAGACAAAAAAAAAAAAAAAATGTATATATAGAAAAATGTATATATAAAATGTATATATAAAATGTATATATAAAAAAAAATGTATATATAGAAACAGAGAGACAGACTTGCTCTCTGTAACCACTGCTGCTGTTACTTCTCCTGTTTTGCTGCCTTCTGCCAGCATGAACTGCTGCCCTCTGCCATGTGCCACTCTGCCTTGGAGCCAGCGGAGCATGGACTGAAACCTCCAGTAACTGTGAGCTAAGTAAACCTTTCCTTCTTTCATTCTGTGTGATGGGTATTGGCTCCAGCAACAAGGGAAGAGTAACTGAGCCAGTAGGACTTCAAGAAATTTATCTTCCAGCAAACAGTATTTTACTTATTCCCCCCTTTTTTCTTTTCTTGTTTTCATATTATTTATTTATTTTTTAAAAAATATTTTAAAATTTAGATCTTTATTGTCCAGAGATCCGTGTATGTTTAATACAGGGTCTACACAGTCTCACTATTGGGATTACATCAAACCCCCACTGCTGTGCCTGCCTGCCTAAGCAGGCACTTTTATCTGCTGGACTATCTGGCCAGCCCTTGCCCAATCACATTTTTTTAACACTGATATCACATGCTTCAATCATGCCTGTGCATGAATCCTCATAAATGCACCAAAGGATGGGTTTGCAGGTGTCTGGGTTCACAGAGGGCATGGAAGCCTCTACTCTTTCTCCAATAGCTCATTTTACACATCTCATCTATGTCCTTTTTAGTTTTATTTTATTTTTGTCTTTTAAAGACAGGATTTTACTATGCAGTTCAGGCTGGCCTTGATGTTACAGGCCAGGCTGGCCTCAAGCTTGCAGCAATCCTGCTGCCTCAGCCTCCCTGGGATTACAGAAGTACACTACCGTGGCCAGCTATACTGTATCCTTGTTAATATTCTTTATGAGGCAATATACATGTTCCTCTGAACTGTGAGCTGCTCAAATGAAATTAAACCTAAGGAAGGGATTATAGGAACTCAATTTATAGCCAGTTGATCAGAAGTACAAGGAAAATCATTGGAGACTTAAGACTTTTATTTTTTAAACATTGTTGTTATATAGCTCAGACTAACTTGTAAATCCTGAATCTGTCTTCTGCTTCAACCTCCCAACTGCTGGTATTACAGGTATGCAACACCACAACGGGGTATGACTGGCATTTAAAAGGGTTCTTACGCTCTCTCCAGGCAGATTGAGTTAGAGGACCCCACCCCCCAGTTGGCGAGTGCTGTGGCAGAACCAGTTGGTATGTTTGGGAAAATCCCATACATCTGGTATCAGAGTTATGTGACTATCATATTAGGAGAAAGTATAAATAATGGGGTTTCTTTCCAACACGGCAAGTACTTAAAGGAATAGAATCCTTGGTCAGGAAAGAGTCAAATGTAGCGAACAGATTTCTAAGAAATGGTCTACGTTTATATCCCCAAAGTCTCAGGTACTTGGAGGAGGAGCTTGTGGAAAGTGAGTGGCTTACAGGGCGCTGGCAGGCTTCCTGTTAGGAGGTAGGGTCTGGTGGGAAGAGGCAGGTCCCTGCAGGCATGGTCTTAAAAGGTTTATCTCCTTTCTGTTTCCACCTTTCTTCCTCAGCTTTCCTTCTGCTGGGAGAGCGGCTTTCCTCTACTCAGGTCCCTACCATGCAGGGACTGAGAATTCTACAATGTGAGCCAAAATAAGCCTCTTCCTTTAAGTGGTGGGAGTCTGGTACTTTGTCCCAGCACTGTGGAAGACCACCTAGACAACTCTCTTTGAAAGAACAACTGTCTCCATTTTGGCTGTGCCTGACCCTATTTTCATGTACTAATAGGTACAGAGCAGTTGAGAAAGGGATAAAGAGCCAATGTTCCACGCTTTCAGCTGGAATCAAGCCTGGAGATGAGGGGGTTTGAAAGATTACATGTCAGAGCTGAAGCACCAGACTGCAAAACTTGAAATACTATCTCAATTGCGTAATTCAGACTACTCTCTGCATATTCTTTTCCCCACATATTGCAGCAGTAAATGCAGCTCCTACCTAACCCAGCTCACTGTACTCATGTACTTCCTGCCACTCTGTCATTCATCCATAAGCCATTCCTCCATGAGTGAACAAAACTGAGGTTTGGCTCTGGGTTGAGGCTTCTGTTCTGGACAGCCATCACCATGGCTGGATTTAGGATCCCTTGGCTCTCCATAACTCTAAACATGCTTTAGTGTCTTTATTCTTACCATGGCTTGCCCTGGAAGTGGTAGATTGGAATTAACTTGACAGGATTCCAATAACCTATCCATAGGATTACAAATATAAACTTTGCAGACTGAGACAAGCACCAGAAAGGGCTCTCCATACAGCACAGGGAAAGTAACTATGACAGGGTCTCTGGAGTCCTGGACCTTGACATATATGCATCATTTCCTGAACACCAGCCAAATGCTAATCTAGGTGTTCTGAAGGAATTCTGTAGATTAAAGTTCTAAATAGTTGACCTTAAAGTAAGGAGACTGTAGACAGACCTCTTGTGAGACCTTTAAAAGCAAGGATTTTCTTGCTGGACCGAGGACAGGGAGAAGGGTACCACCTGAGCTGCAAGAAAGAGAACATCGGGATTGGGAACAAATGCAGAACCCTGGGCAAAGGAACCTAGAGCAGTCTCTGGGAGCTGGGGAGACCTCAGGTGACTGGCACAAAATCCAGAGCTGCAGTTCCAGACATAAGGAAACATCCCTAAGTTTGTGGTAACTTATGAATAGAAAACCATATTACATATGTATCAGTCAGTGCTTACTAGAGAAACAGATTTAATGCAAGATATACAAACATACGAAGTCCCAAGATTGGCTTTCGGGACCGCCCAGGGTCAAGTGAGGAAGAGGGCGGGACTCTCTGCATGCTGCAGATCTGGAGGGATCTGATGGAAGGCCTGGAGCTCAGTGCAGCATCCCTGTTCAGTGCATCAGGAGGCCAATAGGGAAACCAGGAGACAACGTCCAAGGTAAAGGCAAAGACTGGAGCTCTTCCAAGAAATACACGCCAGCTTTCTTCATCTCCCTTTTATTTCTACCCAGGGTGTCTCTTGTCTTTGGCAAATCCCGTCACACCCAGGCCTATGCTGAGCCAATTTAGCTGGGTACTTCTTAATCAAATTGACACAAAGCCAGATGTGGAGGCACATGCCTGTAATCACTGCATTCGGGAGGCTGAGGCAGGAGGATCGGTGTGAGTTCAAGACCAACCTGGGCTACAAAAGTGAGATCGAGGTCAGCCTGAACTGCACAGGGAGACCCTGTCTCAAAAAAAAAAAAAAAAAAAAAAAATCAAGTTGACAGTTAGTCACTGCATTATCTACTTTACCTCAGTACGTTAACATCACATTTGCATCTGCTGAACTGCGGTCAGAAGCCGTGTTCCTGGTAAGGCTGAGTGTAAACGGCACTGTTTTTTCAGTATTTATGTATGTATGTATGTATTTATTTATTTATTTATTGTTTCAGAACCTTTGTTTGTTTATTCACTCATTTTTATGGACGGCTCAGCCCACCCTGACGGCAGGGCTGGAGCAGCATGTGGTGCCGGGGATTGAACCCAGGTCCCTGAAGCCGCCCAAGTTTTCCCAGGAAGGCACTTTAGACCACTGAGCCATCCCGCCAGGTCCCTAAACGGCACTTTTTGAAACCAACATGGTAGCCCCGTGGGAGACTCCACTCTGGCTGGGTTCCCTTTTAAACTGCTGTGCTCTTACTCTAAATGGCAGGATAGTAACAGGTGTGCCCTGAAGTCCAGACCAGTTCATTTGGATGTTTAGAATGCTGTCAATGGTCTACCACACACTAGACCTTCACAATTCATCTCTAGTTTGTTTTCTCAATTTTAATCTTGCCCTTCACTTGAAAAAATTGGAAATTTCTAACATCTCATCAACATTTCATTTTGTCTTTTTGAGACAAGGTCCGCGTTATGCAGTTCAAGCTGGCCTTGAGCTCACTTTTGCAGCCCACACTTGTCTTGAACTTGCACTGATCCTCCTGCCCAAGTGCTGGGATTACAGGCATATGCTATCACACCCAGCCCACCCCCAAAACTTCAAACTCTTACCCTACTCACTATATAGCTCTGGCTGGCCTAGAAATCACAGCTCTTCCTACCTTAGCCTCCCAATTGCTGGGATTGCAGTTATGTGCCAACTGTGTTGTCAATATGTGCCAATATGTGTCCATATTGTTCCTCCTCTTAATCCATGCTGTCCCTTCATAACAATAAATGTGCCCATGGTCTTTGCTTCTCCCTTAAGGTGTTGTTATGGTGATGATAAATACAGGTTTGAGAAAGGACAAGCTAGTGACTCCCTGGGGAAGCAAACAACAAGGGAGCTTCCTTCCCCTTCATCTCTGTGTGTATCTATATGGGACCTTTTCGAACCATGGGTTTTAGAGATCTCAGGTGTATTCAGTCCAGTCCAGTCCAATCCATCTCCTAAGCAGGTTAGCATTCTGGTGGCTGGCATTTGGATAAAGTGCTGACTCACCCATTTTTCCTAGGAAGGCAGATCAGTAATGAAGAAGAAAATGTGACAAAGCCCTAGTCTTTCAGGTAAGCCTTGAATAATTAATTACCTAAGCAGATGAGCATGACACAAAAGATTGGGAATGTAGTTAAAACTAAAAGGGGCCTGGGAGATAGCTCCAGGCATAAGTGCCTGCCAGGCAAGTGCAAGGTCATGGGTTTGAACCCTGGTCCTGCAAAAAAACAAACAAACAAAAACGTTACTAAAGCCAAAATGTAATTGAAAAGTAGGTAAATTAAAAAGTCAAGCTGCAGGGCCCGGTGGGATGGCTCAGTGGTCTAGAGCGCCTGCTTGGGAAAGCTTGGGCAGCTGCAGGGACCTCGGTTCAATCCCTGGCACCACATGCTGCTCCAGCCCTGCCCTTAGGGTGGGCTGAGCCGGCCATGGAAATAGATAACTAAACAAACAAGGGCTCTGAAACAAGAAAAAAAAAAAAAAAAAAAAAAGGGCTGGGGAGATAGCTCCATGGCACAACTGCCTGCCTTGCAAGTGCAAGGTTGTGAGTTCAAACCCCGGTCCCACGGAAGAAAAAAAAAAAAAAAAAAAGTCAAGCTGCAAGGTGAACAAAATTAGAACTTAAAAAGAAAAGCTTCATAAATATGTACTAATGAGTTGAAACTCACCCTATTTTTGTCCGATCAAGTGTTGCCATTACAGTATTAGAAACTGTGATCATAGCTCCCTGGTGCAGGGTGAGGGACCTTGAGATCCTAGCTGTCCACTTAACATATTTCACCTCTATGAGCCAGTACATTGGACTATTTCAAAGTGTCATGAAGATCAGATAAACTTGTGTATAATACTCCTGCACAAATGGTAGCTCTCAGCAGGTAGGCAGCTCCAGTGTACAGATTGGCAGATTTAGGACAGGAATTTGGAACAAAAGAGCACTTGCATGGTATAGAACCTCAGCCACCAAGCCCAGTTCAAGGACAGCTGATGGTTTTTTCCAATCTGTCATAAAAACTAGAAAATATGGTATGGGCAATAGCGAATGAGTTTTCATAAATTTAATGGGCTATGTTTTTTCCCTTAAGATAGGATCTCAAACTCATAGTGAATCTCCTGCATTAGCCTCCCAAATACTGTGATTACAGGCAGGTATGACCAAGCCTGGCCTAACAGGCTACTGCCCCCCCTCCCACACTTTTTTTTTTTTTGGAACCAGGGATCAAACTCAGACCTTGCACTTACCAGGAAGGCACTTGTGCCCCTGAGCTCTCTCACTGCCTCCCCCCTTTAAAAAAAAAAAAAAAAAAAGAACATTTTTTTGTGTGAGACCAGGGTTTGAACTCACAACCTTTCACTTGCGAGGCAGGCACTTGTGCCATGGAGCTATCCCCCCACAGCCCCAAAGAACATTTTTGGTCAAAATTTCTATTATGAAAAACTGGCGATAAATTATACTTATATTCTAAACCAGCCTGCTAAGCTACATAGTGCAAGACTTTGTCTCAAAAAACATGTAAGGACTGGTGGGATAGCTCAATGGATTAAGTGCCTGCTTTAGCAAGCACAGGGACCAGGGTTTGAGCTGGGACAGAGTCCAGGCATGATGGCACACACCCATAATCCCAGTGCTGGGGAAGCTTAAAACAGGAGAATCACTGAGTCTGAGCTACATAGTGAGATCCTGTACCAAATACATATTTTATATATATATATACATACACACATGTATTTCCTTCTCCTCTCCTAGAATTTGGTAAATTGTAAAGCGCTTGTAGTCCCAGCTACTCAGGGGGTGGAGGAAAGGATTCCAAATTTCAATTTAAGGGCAGCCTGGGTAACTTTCTTTTTTTTTTTTTTTTTGTCTTTTTGAGACAGGGTCTCGCTATGCAGTTCAGGCTGGCCTTGGGCTCACTTTTGTAGCCCAGGCTGGTCTTGAACTCGCATCCATCCTCCTGCCTCAGCCTCCCGAGTACTGGGATTACAGGCCGTGCGCCACCACGCCCAGCCAGCCTGGGTAACTTTCTAAGCTCCTGTCCCACATACATTCTGCCTTAGAAAAGGCAAGACTGAGAAAGTCCCCTAGAGGTTGTTAGAAAGGCCTTGAGACCTGAAATTCTCAGGAAAGTGAGCATCAATCATTTGGAATCATCTGGAAAACACTTCCATAACTCACCTTCAACCATCCAATAGCACTTAGACTGGAGTGCTGCAGAAAAAAATGAACAGAGGAAGATGTGGAAGGCAGGAACTGAGAACACAGGAGGTAGTAAAGTCAAGTCCTGAGGATGTAACTATGTACCAGTTGGGCAACTAGGTAAGAGAAGTATGGGAAGATAAATGTAAGCAGATACTCTGGAGAAAACAGTACTTGTAAAAGGAAGTTCACTTGTGGCATGCTATTGTTATGTGTGCAGCGTTCAGTATCACATGCTCATTTTATCAGGGTCCTGTAAGTAGGTAGCACCTAAGATGCTACCAATTCCATACCCAAAATGGCAAGAGGGGTAGGTTACAACTGAAAGGCATCCCATGCAATCACCACCCTGAGTACTCCCTAACATGCCAGTGACTTGGCTAAGAACAGCTAGCCTAGAGACCTTACAGGGAGAGAACCATGGGAATAAGTGTCACACTCTGGTCTCTCCTTGGGCATACCTACTGTCCAAAACCCACGGAACCTAGATGAATGGGAAGCCCATTGGTATGACTTATGCAGCTTTCTTGGGTAGATACAAAAGAAGAAATTTGTTTTTTTTAAAGAATTTTATTTTTTTTTTCTTCTTTTAGAACTTTTATTTTTATGGCTGGCTCAGCCTACCCTGAGGGCAGGGCTGGTGTAGCATGTGGTACCAGGGATCGAACCATGGTCCCTGAAGCTGCCTAAGCTTTCCTAAGCAGGCGCTTTAGACCACTGAGCCATCCTGCCGGGCCCCAAAAGAAATTTAGAGGGGCAAATGCAAGACATCTGACAGTCAGTTTAAATGCTGATTAATGACATAGAAAACTAATAAAAGCAGAGAGGTGGGAGTGTACCTCAGTAGTTAGAGTATATGCTTAGCAAACACAGGGCTCTGAGTTTAATTTCGGCAGCCCCTTACTTTACTTTTACCACCACCCCATCAAAAATACCATACAAAGAGGATGGTATACATGAGAATACAGGGATTGTAAGGCAGCTGCACTACAACCCTAATGGAAGCCAATTATAAAAATGTATAAATAGGGAGATCTTGTGCAAATGGGAAGATTTAGAGATGGGGGATCAGGGAGGAGAGGTTAAGTAAGAATTTAGATGTGTTATGGGTAGCAACTTTCTGCAAATCTATACTAATGGAAGTGAAAAAAAAATTTAAAACAGCCAGAAAAATAAAGCTATCATTGTGGCATGTCTGAACCCATACTCAGCATGCTGAGACAAGAGGATCATGAGTTCAAGACCAACTTGATCTACATTGTGAGACTGATCTAAAAAAATAAAAAATAAAAAATACATATATATTATACAAACATGCATATATACAGCAATATCTCAGTTCTTAAGTGCTTCTGTTTGTGAACAATTCAGTTCACAAATGTGTTTGGAAAAAATTTGCTCCTGTTCATGAACTCCATCTTCCCCAGAAGTGCAAAACAAATTATGTGAACTGAGGCATCACTGTGCAACTCAAAAATATGGAGATAGTATCAAAAGCAACATCTCAATGAGTAAAGCATTTAGGACTAAGGACATTAAACAACTTATATATGTACTCAATAAAAACAATGTAAATAAATTGCTAGGGGCCACAAAAATTGTGGCTTGGTAAAAGGGAGTAAGAATATAAGCTTGTCATTTAATATGCTCTTGTTTTACTACAAAGGTCTATTTCTATAATATAGTTTTTATACCATAGAAACAAAGTACTCAAGCTGGGGGTGTAGTTCAGTGGTATTAACACTTAGGCAGCCACATGGGCTGAGATGGAGACTGAGACAGGGCGTGGTAGTGCACGCCTTTAATCTCAGCACCTGGGAGGCTGAAAACAGGAGAATCACTAAGAGTCTGAGTTACATAAGTGAGACTCTGTAGATCCTGTCCTAAATACAGGAAAAAGAAAAAGAAAAAAAAAAAAAAAAAAGGAAAAAGAAAACTCCTAGTATGCCAGAGGCCCTGGACTCAAATTCTAGTAATCTCCCAATCCCCAAGAAAGACAAATTAATCTGCTCAATTTAGTTGCTACTGTACTTTATCCTCAGCTGGGTTAGGGCACAAGTTAAGACCCACTGACTTATCAAATAATGGCCTTCACTGCAGACTCAAGAGTAAGAGGTCCTTCTAATCTGTTTCAGAGAGAACATGTGTGGCAATCTCACATCATTTCTGAGTATCTACCGATCCCAAAGATCAGGCACCCAGGCGTACAAATGAGCCCAGTCAAGTCACTGTGGTAACCATCCCATTTAAGAATGTCTGTTAGGGGGGCCCAGCAGGATGGCTCAGTGGTCTAAAGCGCCTGCTTAGGAAAGCTTAGGTGGCTGGAGGGACCTCGGTTTGATCCCTAGGCACCACATGCTGTGCCAGCCCTGCCCTCAGGGCAGGCTGAGCCGGCCATAAAAATAAATAAATAAACAAAAGTTCTGAAACAAGAAAAAAAAAAAAGAATGTCTGTTAGGGCCCGGCAGGATGGCTCAGTGGTCTAAAGCACCTGCTTGGGAAAGCTTGGGCAGCTTCAAGGACTGCAGTTCGATCCCCGGCACCACATGCTTCGCCAGCCCTGCCCTCGGGGCGGGCTGAGCCAGCCATAAAAATGAGTGAATAAACAAAGGTTCTGAAATAATAATAATAATAATAATAATAATAATAATAATAATAATAATAAATTCTAAAAAAAAAAAAAAAGAATGTCTGTTAGGCCACAAAACCTAACTGCTGTCCAGATGCCATTACTGAAAACTGTTGTGGGGGCTGGGGAGACAGCTTCATGGCACAAGTGCCTGTCTGGCAACTGAAAGGTCACAAGTTTGAACCCTGGTCTCACAAAACAAAACAAATAAAACTGTTGTGATGTGTTGAAAAATTTGCCTTTCAAATATTTATTTATTTATTTATTTATTTATTTATTTATTTATTTTTGTCTTTTTGAGACAGGATCTATGCAGTTCAGGCTGGCCTTGAGCTCACTTTGGTAGCCCAGGCTGGTCTCGAACTGCACGATCCTCCTGCCTTAGCTTCCTGAGTGCTGGGATTACAGGCGTGCGCCACCATGCCCGCTCTCAAATAGATTTAAAAAAAAAAAATAAAGAGCCACTAGATAAATTGAATGTTTAATACATTTGTAGGAGTAGAAGAAATGCAACACAATTTATACACTGGAAATTTATGTAGAAGGCTTCATCTTTCAAATAAATTTCCCATTTTCACCTTTCTATTTTTCTCAGAGCAATAAATAATTACCACTCTCATGGACAAACTGCTCCAATATGTTTGACAGTAATTATATTTTT
>PVJA010039398.1:0-19096 GCA_004027025.1 Myocastor coypus | reverse complement strand
TTTTTTTTTTTTTTGTCTTTTTGAGACAGGGTCTCGCTATGCAGTTCAGGCTAGCCTTGAGCTCACTTTTGTAGCCCAAGCTGGTCTCGAACTCGCACCGATCCTCCTGCCTCAGCCTCCCAAGTGCTGGGATTACAGGCGTGAGCCACCACGCCCAGCTATTTTTTTTTTCTTGTTTCAGAACTTTTTGTTTGTTTGTTTGTTTATTTCCATGGCTGGCTCAGCCTGCCCTGAGGGCAGAGCTGGTGCAGCATGTGGTGCCAGGGATCGAAGCACGGGTCTCTGCAGCCACCCAAGCTTTCCTAAGCAGGCACTTTAGACCAGTGAGCCATCCTCCAGGCCCCTGGTAACTGCTTTTGTTTCTTAAAAGATTTTTATGATAGTTATTGGCATGGATACTGGTAGAGTTTTTTTTTTCCCAGAAAATACCTAAATGATTTATGCCTTTGACCCATCTTCCCTCTCACTCCGCCCCCTCCCCGCATGCATGGAACTGTTGTGAGGAAATGTAAGAGGAGTTGTGGGGACCAGTAAGTCTGGGAACCTACATTGCCTTTGTGAGATGGTGGGAATTCCTGGTCCTGTTTTCTCTGCGGGAAGCGAGCAAGCTAGTCCCCGCTGCTTTTGGCTGCACCATGAGATCGGCTCTGGGTCTTCCAGGCCTCTCACCCTGAACACAAGCCTCTAAATAGTCCGCTGGCCCAGGCAGGCTCCTAGACAATACATGGACCTATAAAGTGAAGGTGTTTTATTCCCTCCAAAAAGAAAGGCTATGAAAGGCAAGCTTTCTGGGAGGGTGGCAGAGGGCTACAGCTTTCTGCTGTTGATAAAAAGCAGCACGCATTCTGGAAAGGTGTGATCTAAGGCAGCCCGGACCCAGACATGGTGAACATGGCACGCAGCACATTAAATAGGAGGCCTTGGTCACCTGGGTTATAGCCAGGTGGCTCCAGGAACTTTTAAAAGCTGTATCCTGAAAACCACAGGGAGTTCTTTTCAATTATCTTTTGGAGCAATCACTGCACTTACTGGGCACACAGAGCTGCTGCGGAAGTGAATGACCAGCAGCGCGTGACCAGCAGCGCGTGACCAGCAGCGCGTGGCCAGCAGTGCGTGGCCAGTGGGGGATTCCCGTCTTCCGACTTTCCTGTGCTCCACACCACTCTTCCCCAGAAAGGAAAGCCCAGTGGTTTACAGTTGTGCCACCTGGCTTTCTTGAACACATGTCTTATTCAATTCAATATAAAAATCTCATCCACATACCCCAGAGGAATTCTGATGACTTGCACACATGTCGAAGCTAGGGATCTCTACTTTCTACATATTTCCACTAGCCTGGAAGATTTTACCTAGTTTTACTTGTACATGTTTTCATTATGATAGTTACAAGGGACATTCTCATTTGCCAAATGTCTTCAACTACTTAGAATGTTTTTTGAATTACACAGATTTCCCAAGAGCGAGCAGCACAGATCCCAGAGGACCAGGAAACACGGTATTCCTAACACTGACCAGCCCAGGCACGCTCGTTTTCCTCCCTCCATCTATGCTCCATGCCTGAACTCAAGGTCCTGGCCAAAGCTTCTGTGGATCACTGGTGCGTTACTAGGAACCTACCTCACTCTCTTGCTTCCCTGGAGACATTTGTAGATAAGCCTTACCATACCGCAATCATGTGAGCTTTCCTAAACAGCTGTGAATGATAGAAGAAATTGTTTTATGTTGACTTCTCTCATTAGTTATTTCCTGCTGCTGCACTGCCTGACACACAGTAGCCAGCCCAGAAGGAAGCCCTCGCCAGAGGTAACTCTGCTTTTCCTTCTTAAGACAGTCTGCTGGATTAACAGGGGTTGGCAAGGACTCACTGCATTAGTATGGACGGACAGCAAGAGGCTTCTGATGGGGAGCATGCGTTCCTGGTGGGACACTGGATCCCCAAAAGTCAAGAGCCTTGCAGTGTCCAGACCCTCACAGACCTACTGCGGCATCCGCTCCACCAACCCTACCTTTCCTGTCTCTTGCCTCCTGCGCCAACAAAAAAAAAAAAAAAAGAACCTCATTATCTGTTAATAGCTCTTCACAGTATAAATCTTAATTTTCCACTGAAAACTCTAAACAAACTATTTCCCAGGATCCTTTGCTACTAGGGTACCAGCATGTGATTTGGATTTCAAAACAGTTCCCTAAGTAAGCAGCCTGGGCAGCGAGTGTCCGTGGTCACTAGCACAGATGACTGCAGAGGCATAGTCTCTGAGGTTGACAGCGGTGGTTCCAGTTTGTTGGTTGTGGCAAAGGCTTTGCTTTTAGCACAGCTCCCTCGCCAGGCTAGGCCAGCTGCAATGTCATTCCCAAGAGCTCAGTCAAAGGTCCCAGTGCCCTGTTCTGCAGACGTAATGACTCACATGGAAATACCTGGATACTATCACACCCAACCTAATGTATAATGTGGGATGTCAAGTGGACTCTCTGCTGATTCCAAAGGGATAATCAAGTTTGAGAAGCTTTGAACTTGAGCACCTCTCTGCTTTTTTCCTTCCAACAATAGTTTAATAATTGTTTCTCAGTCAAATAGCAAGAGTGCATTGTGCTGACCAGAACAGCTGCCTAAGTTTCCTTCCAACTGTGAAAATGGATTTTATCATATTTTGCCTTTTTAAAGTTTTAGGGGGATTGCAGAACAATTTGGTGTGGGGAAGAATGGCATCTTTAACAAGTAGGCTGAGGAGATAGCTGGGCAGTCTAAGCTCCTGCCTGGCAAGCACAAGGACCTGGGTTTGAACCCCGGTACAACATGCCTTTCTGAGCACACAGTGCCAACCAAGCCCTATACCAAATAAATAAAAAAATAAAAAAAAAAAAAACATGAAATTAACAAATAAAACAAAGCAAATAGTGCTACAACATTTGAATGACCAAGCATATATAAAAGGTTAAAGTTGGACCCCTACCTTGTACCAGATACAAAAATGAATATAAAGTAAATCAAATATAAGAGCTAAAATTGTAAAATACTTCAAAGAAAGCATAGGAGTGAATCTTTGTGGCCTAGGATTTTTCACTTTTTTTTTAACATATGACATCAAAAGTACAAACAAAAGACAAATGTAGACAAATAAGACATCACCCATATAAAAGCTTTGTTGTTTTGTTGATACTGTCAAAAAAAAAAAAAAAAGTAAGATGACAAACCAAAGAATAGGAGAAAGTTTTGCTGGTCATCTAGCAGGTAAGGAACTTATGTCTAGGATATACAAAGAGTTCCTAGAACTCACTAATAGAAAACAAATAATCTGGGCCAGGGAGGTAGCTCAGTAGAATAAGCACTTGCCTAGCAAGCCCAGGGTACTGAGTTTAATCCCTTGTGCTGCCAAAATAATAATAATAATAATAATAATAATAATAATAATAATAATCCAATAAAAATGGCCAAAGAGCCTCACTAGATATGTCACCAGCTACCAGGGAAGTATAAGTTAAAGCCACAATGAGATTCCCTTGGGATGACTACCACAAAATAGAAAAGAAAATGAGAAAATTGGAGCCCTCTTTCACTGCTACTAGTGGCCCTACAAAATGCTGCATCCAGGTGGACCCAGGGCTATACATCTGTAATCCCAGCTCTTCGGAAGGCCGATACAGGAGGATTGCAAGCTTGAGTCCCATCTAGACAACTTAGTGACTTAGTGAGACCTTCTTTGAAAAATTTTTAAAAAAGATGGGGACATAGCTCAGTTGAAAACCCTGGGTTCAATCTCCAGTACTAAAAACACCAAACAAAAGGGGAAAAAAAAACAGGAAAAAAAAAAAAAACATAGAGTGCATAGATGTTAAGAAATAGTATAATGATATATAGTTACCATATAACCCAGTAGTTCCACTTTTTGGCAAATACACAAATAAAATGAAAATATCTGCCCATTGAAAACTTATTCCTAACTGGGTATGGTGGTGCACGCCTGTAATCCCAGTACTTGGGAGGTTGAGGCAGAAGGATCATTGTGAGTTTCAGACAAGCCTGGGCTAGGCCAAGAAAGAGAAAAAAAGGAAGAAAGGAAGGAAGGAAAAAATAAAGGAAGGAAGGAAGGAAGAAAGAAAAGAAAATGCCAGTATCACTCATAATAGTTAAAAAGTTGAAAAAATTAAAATGTCTATCAACTCATGAGTGAATAAATAAAATGTCATATATTCATGCAATGGAAAAAAATTCACTAATGAAAGAAAACGAAATGCTCATATGTGCTATAGTGTGGACAAATCCTAGAAACACTACACTACATGAAAGAAGCTACTCACAAAGACCACACAGTGAGTGAATTCACTTATTTCAAACATCCAGAGTTGGCAAATCCATAGAGAGGAAAAGTAGATCCGTGGTTGACTGGAAGCAGGCAGCTGGTGGCCAAGAGGACAGTGACTGCTGGCAAACACGAGGTTTCTTCTCGAGGTGACGAGAATGTCCTAACGCTGATTTTAGTATTGGTTGTGTGAGTTTATGAGCATACTAAAACTCACTGTGCTGCAAACATCAAAGTTATGATAGATAAGTTATAGATCAATAAAGCTATAGTTAAAATGGTAGAGAAATTCCAAGCCTTAGTCTCTAGCTCAGGAAATATCTGAGAGGAAGAGTAAAGGGAAATTGCTCTAGGACTCAGAAAATCATCTTCTTTCTTTCTTTCTTTCTTTCTTTATTTATTTATTTTGTGGAACAGGCTCTTGCTATAGGCACAGTGGCTTTGACCTCACTATGTAGCCCAGACAGGCTCTAAACTCATCACAATCCTCCTGCGTTGCTCTCCGGAGTGCTAAGAGTACAGCGTGCGCACCTGGCTTGGCTAGATAGTCACCTTATGTAGTCAGCTACTCCTTCTGCCAGTGGGCAAAATGTGCTGCAGAATCACGTGGTCCTAAACAGCAGGCAGCCCAGGGTAAGTGATAGCAGAGAGAAGAGTATTCGCAGCTATTAAAATATTACTGCTTAGTTAGCTGCAGTGGTGCACACCTGTAATTCCAGCACTCAGAAGGCCATGGTAGAAAGATTGTCATGAGTTTAAGGCCAACCTGAACTACATAGCAAGACCTATCTCAAAAAAATCTTTTCTTGATGACTGTTGGGTAAACAAATGAGGAAGGAAATGGTTCTGGGAACGGAGAGCTGTCCTGGGCATCCGCAGTGCTGAAGCTGGGCACAGAACTTGGGCCCAGCCAACACAGAGACAAACCTTCTGGGGTAGGTAGGACCAACCCAGAGAGCTGGCATGGAATTCCTGGGGGAAGTGGAAACATAAGGAGTGCTCAAGAGCCTTCCAGCAAGCACCCATTAGCAAGGCGACCTGCTGTAGATAGGGCTTCTCTGGAGAAGGAGAAAACATTCATTATTGCATTTTGCTTCCAGTCATTAAAGTTATTTGCTACAATGTATATCACTTTATTAACAACATAATGAACTAATTTATTTCAGTAAGCCCCAGTAATTGGGGTGGGGGGATAAAGAAGTGGAAACAGGCACCATAGTGCATGCCTGTAAACCCAGAACTCGAGAAGCTGAGACAGGAGGATTGTTGTGAGTTCAAGGCCAGCCCAGGCTACATGGTGAGATCCTGTCTCTAAATAAATAAATAAGTATTCAGGAAAAGAATCAAGAAGCAAAATGGAATGGAGATTGAAATGGAAAAGAGGGGCCCAGCAGGATGGCTCAGTGGTCTGGGACCATCGTTCAGTCCCTGGCACCCCATGCTGCGCCAGCCCTGCCCTCAGGGCAGGCTGAGCCAACCATAAAAATAAATAAACAAACAAAAGTTCTGAAACAAAAAAAAATTTTTTTTAAAGAAATAGAAAAGAACAAATGATGGAAAACAAAAATCAATACCTGGAAGGTATTCAGAGAAGGAAGTGAAAACATTATTACTCCAAAATTTTATATCAGTTCCAGAAGAATTATAACATGGACTAACTGATAGAGACTGTGTCTTTGATTCTGTACTCAACAGGCTTTAATTATGTAGTCTTAATTTTTTCATGGTTGCATAATTAAAGATAGATTAGACTATTAGTGAAATTTGGGATAAATAGGTTGGGATATTGAATGTCAGGATGACAACTCAATTTCTTCTGCAGACAGTGAGAATTTCTTAAAGAATGTGAACAAGCAGATGTGTATGCATCTAGTAAGAAATGTAGTGCCCAAACGACTGCACGTCGGAACCAGAGGCCTGACTTAGATGATAGACAGGTAGATAGATAGATGATAGATAGCGCAGGCAGGCAGGCAGGCAGGCAGGCAGGCAGGCAGGCAGGCAGGCAGGCAGACAGACAGACAGACAGACAGACAGACAGACAGACAGACTGATTCCTGAGAGAGTTGCTGCATTTTTCTTCAGTTGGCTTGAAGTGGGATCCTGAATATACCTGTGTACGTTTCATACGCTCCTGATCCTCTACTGCATTAGGAATGAGTGGAATCTAGCCACAGGAAGTGCGGGGAAGCGTGTGCCTAGGACCGCATGTCTAGGACAGCAGTAAGACAAAGTGTGGAGAAACGTTCACCATGGGAAGAGCCTTGCAAGCTGCAAGCTGTAGCGGACACCCAGACGCGTGGGCAGGCTTGGCTGTGGTCTCTGACGGCAGATGGCAGGGTACCAACAAGGTGCTGCACCCAAGCCTGCGCACCCCCATCCCCCTGCCCCGCCCCCAAGTCGCGCGTTCTTCCAACATCCACTAAGGCTGCCCACACCAGCCTTTTTCACCCACTTACCAAGCCATCGCTTCTCCCGTCTCCACGGGCTGCTCCTCTGTGCCCTGATCCCAGGCCTTGGAACCACCTCCCTTCCGCACAGCTGGGCTTCTGCCCGCTGGACCCTGAGCAAGCCCTCAGGAGCATCTGAGCTCTCGTTTTGTCTGTCTCTGCTGCAGGTCCCTCTCAGCGTCGTCTTCCAAGCAGGAAGCCACAAGGCCAGCTTTGTCCTTCCTAGAAAGTAGATCAGATAAGCACAGAGCAGAGAGCTCTGAAAAAGATACAGAATATTCCATTCCTCTCTATAGGGGGAACACAGGCATGGAGCTGAGGTCCCTTTGCATTTAGCCTGAGCCACACCTTATACTGTGCAAGGTAGCATTCTGTGTATGCTGTTGTGGGGCTACTCTGCTGCCCACCAGCTGTCATGCATTGGAATTAGATGTTCAGCTACAAACAAATCACCCAGTATGAGATCACATTAGTTACCTGATGTCTGTCACACATTTTAATGATCCCTGTCCTGTGAGGTGGACAGGAGGTTGAGATGGAACACATAAGCCACCAAGCTGGGGAAACGTGAATGTAACAAGTTCCACTTCCTTGGGCTGCAGAGAGAAACCAAGAAGGCCAGGGGTGCTCACGTGGGAATGCAGGCTGTGGGAAGGAAGAAACCACCACAAGGATCAGCTAAACAATGGAAGGACATGTGGGAGTTCCAGGCGTAGCAGCTTTGCCTCACGTTCCTAGGTCTTGCTTTTATTCCAGTGACCTCCACTCAGGGGGCCGGGATGAAGCTGGGCCTGCCCAAGTCCCACGCTGCCTTGGTCCATGGGTTATTAAGTAGCTGTTGTGTGCTCTGACTCCCTCCCCCAATGCTCATGTGTGGAGAAGCAAGACCCCCAGGCTGGACTCCTCCCAGAGGCAGCCCGATGTACTAGTGGCCCTCCTCCGCTGTCTCAGGCAGGGATCTTGGAAGCCAGGACCCGTAGTCCTCACCTGCAAAGGGGGTGGTGCATGTTTGTGGGCCCAAAGAGCCAGGCCCCCACCTTCACAGGGCAGAGTGGTTCTTTGTCAACAGTACAGTCCTCTAGATCTTTAGAGAGATGGGGTTGTCACCCATGCAAGGGCCACACTGCACTCTGGCCCTTCCACTGTCCACCTGTGAGGGACACTGCCTGTAGGAAGACAAGCCTGTTTGTGTTTTTGTTTTGGGGTGGTTTTTCTTTTTTGTCTTTTTGAGACAGGGCCTTGCTATACAGCTTAGGCTGGCCTTGTGCTCACTTTTGTAGCCCAGGCTGGTCTCCAACTCACACTGAAGACAGCCTTTTTTATAAACAAGCCTCAGTGTTTTTCCCAAACAAGTTTTCTTTTAATCTCGTGGCTCTCATATTCTTTTTATTTTTATATTGTAGTAGTACATGTGCCCCCATCAGCCAGGATACATCAGTTTGTTAGTTACCCAGGTGACAGCTCCTGTTGCACTTCCTGTTGCTTCTGTCTCCTAGGATTGGCTGGTCACTGTGATGCGTACTGCAAGAACCAATCAGAGAGAGCCAAGTATGCTACCTCTGTATACAAGCCTGTGAAAATCTAACTCCTTGGGTCTTCAAAAGGCCTGGGATTTTGAAAAACAGTTGATTCCTTATCAGTGCCCTTCCAACATTAAATAAATGTGTCTCCAAATCCTAGGTGCAATTTTGGTGCTTCTGCTTGCCGTTGTAACATCAGCTTTTAAAAAGCACTTTTCATATGTTCATGTTATTACTAATTTTTCAGTATTATAGACAATGTCAAGACAAACATCTGTATACATAAATCTTTGTATATTTTATGCATTTATTTCCTGAAAACAAATTCCTAGAAGTAGAGTTGCTGAATGGGAAGAAATTGAGGTTTGCAAGAAATTTAATAAAATTTGCCAAACTACCCCCAAGAATTGCATATATAGCCAGGGAGATAGCTCAGTGGAATAAGTATTTGCCTGGCAACTGTAAGGTCCTGATTTCAATTCCTGGTATAACCAAAAAAAAAAAAAAAAAAAAAAAGAATTGCATATATAGGGGCCAGAGGTATTGCTCAGCAACACAGGAACTGCCTGGCAAGAACAAGGTCCTGAGTTTGACTCCTGGTACTAAAAAATAAAGAAGCTGGACACAGTGGTGCACACTCATAATCCCAGCATTTGGGAGGCTGAGGCAGTACGATTGGTGCAAGTTTGAGACCAGCCGGGGCTATAAAGTGAGCTTAAGGCCAGTGAGACCCTGTCTCAAAAAGACAATAAATAAATAAATAAATAAATAAATAAATAAATAAATAAAATTTAAAAATGAAGAAAAATATGTATGTACATACATATATATCTTAAGCTCGAGCAGATCTTGCTGTCGCCCAAGTACTGTGATTACAAGTGTGTGCCACCACACCTGGCTACACGTTTAATTTCTAGTTTTCACTTCTTCTCCTTTTCTAGGTATTCATCTTTCTCTTATAACATTTAGTCTTTTCTTATTTGTTTATAAGAGTTCTTTATCTGCTCAGACTCATATTAACTTTTCATGGGTACTGAAATTTTTCCAAGCATTTGTCTCATTTCTATGTCACTTGTTTTGTTTCATTTTTTATGATCACATAAATTTTTATTATTTTTGCTTAGATAAATTTGTCAGATTCTTTCTTGTCTTTGGAAACTAACAATGTGTAGGAAACAAAGCAAAAGAAAACCTTACATAAATAGGAACAGAGATAAGAATTATAGTGAGGGTTTTTTTCTCTTCAGAAACTGTGCATGACTGGAGCACTTAGAGTTTTGGAATAAAACAAATTTACAAACTTGAAAGTCTGTGTTCAGTGAAATTATTCCTCAGAAGTGAAGGAGAGATACAAATGCTTTCAGACAAGCAGACACGGAATGGTTTTGTTGCTATTAGAACTGCGTGATCGTGGAGTGGGGCACTGCACGCCTGTGACCCCAGCACTTGGGAAGCTGAAGCAGTTGGATTACCAGGAGTTCAAGGCCAGCCTGAACTACATAGCAATATCCTGTCTCAAAATAAGTAAATAGATAAATACATATATAAGTAAAGTTTTTAAAAATAAATTTTTAAAAAAGAAAGATCTAAAATCAATGTTTCTGCCTTTCTTTTTTCTACAGAAAAAAAAAAAAAAAAGAAAGAGCGATATAAACTAAAGCAAAAGAAAAATTTGATCAGAAATCCATAAAATTGAGCCCGGCAGGATGGCTCAGTGGTCTAAAGCGCCTGATTAGGAAAGCTTAGGCAGCTGCAGGGACCGTGATTCGATCCCCAGCACCACATGCTGTGCCAGCCCTGCCCTCAGGGCAGGCTGAGCCAGCCATAAAAATAAATAAATAAACAAACAACAGTTCTGAAACAAGAAAAATAAATAAATAAAATAAAAAATTTTTGAAAAGAAACCCATAAAATTCAAGACAGAAAAACAATAGACAAAAGCAAAGAAGCCAAATGGTGGTTCTTTAAAAAGATCAGTATTTTCCCCTGGAATGCTTCCTTTAAACTGTCCTGGCTCATTATCAAAGGATAATTTGCATATCCTGAAGTCACCGCCTGAAAGTATGAGCACTCTTAACAGGTTTTGTGCGTGGTGGAAATGTTCTATAACATGGAAAGTCAGGGGCCTGGGAGATAGCTCAGGGGCACAAGTGCCTGCCTGAGTTCAATCCCCAGTTCCACAAAAAATAAAAAATAAGATAAAATAAAATATGACATGCAAGTCTGATCTGTAGCTATTCAATGCATAAAATGTGGGTGTTATAGTACAGGCCAGTGTATCAGTATTTTAATGGCCAAATAGTATTCTACTGGGTCGATATACCGTATTTCATTTATCCATGTATCAGTTCATGGACGTTCGTTTGGTCACATCCTTTTGACTATTCTAAGCACTGTTGCTCTCAACACTGACGATCCGCTTTTGTTTCAATGCCTGTTTTCAGTTCTCTCAAGCATATCTGTAGGAGCAGAATTGCTGCACCCTAAGGTAGCTCTGTTTAACTTTTTGAGTAGAGGCCAAGTTGCTACTCACAGTGGCTGTGCCTGTTTGCATCCTCATCAGCAACTCTAAGCATTTCCATTTCTCCGCAGCCCTGCCAACACTTACTTATTCTAATAGTAACTATAGCCACCCTGGAGGAGTGGAGCAGTACTTCTTGGTAGGTCCGATTTCCATTTTCCTAATGACAGCAAGTGACTGTCACAGGCTCACTAGCCATTTGTATGCTTTCTCTGAAGAAATATCTCTTTGGTCCCATTTTTGATAGTGAACTGTTTGTCTTTTTGTGGTTGAGTTGTAAAAGTACTTTATATACTTTAGGTACTAGAATGACTTCCAACTCTTTTCTTCTATTCTATTGGTTGCCTTTTCATTCTTTTCTTAAGAGGGAGAAAAACAATATGGAATTTCAAAACAAGATGATAGGAAATTAACAGTGGTTATTGTACTGCATGTTGATAGCTCCAAAGTAGCCATTCAGACTACCAATACAGACATGTAAGATTGATCAACAGGAAAAGAACCAACTGTTCCTTTTAATGAGCTAGTAGAAATTAGCAGTACTCGTGTATTTGGAGCACAAAGTTTTAAATTTTGAGAGTGTCTAATTTATCTATTTTTGTGTTTTTGGTGTCATGTATAAAATTCAGTTATCAAATCTCAAACATTGACACCTATGTTTTTTTGTAACAGTTTTATAGTTTTAGCTCTTCTGTGTAGGCCTTTCACCTATTCTGAGTTCACTTTTGTAAATGATTCAAAGTAGGGGCCCAACTTTATTCTTTTACATTTGGGAGTCCATTTGTTCCAGCAGCACCTGTTGACTCTTTTTTATGGACATCTGCAGTTGATAGCTGCAAATCAGGCTGAGATGGCGATTGAGGCTGGGCATGGTGGAGTGCGCCTGAAATCCCAGCTCTTGGGAGGCTGTAAACAGACGGATGACTATTTGTCCAATCTAGCAGTGAAACTCTGAACACCCTGTAGATCCTTCCCTAAAATACAAATATAAATAAATAAATATCTAGATGTGGCTAGTGATTATCATATTGGGCAATGCAAAATTAGGCCCTCTTAACTCATTCACCTGTGTAACAAGTGTCATCCAGTTTTAGGACACTCATCATAGGAGACATTTTAATATTATATTTCTTTTTCATCTTTCCACTCTCATGATTTTTAATCTTTCTTGAATTGAGTTTTAAGCACTATCCAGTGGTTATGTGTATGTGTAACTTTAAAATTCTGATCAGAATTCATAACATTTTGCATTAATTTATTGACTTTTTCCTTTGGAATACTAAGTGAGAATAAAGCAAAGAGAAAACAAGAATTTTACTTTGGAAGGGCTGGCCAAATAGCTCAGCAGATTAAAGAGCCTGCAAGCAGGCACAGGGGCTGGAGGTTCAATACCCGGGGCCTGCTATGCTGGCCCCACCCCTGGAGTGTGCTGAGATGGCAATTAATACTGGGCATGGTGGCGCATGACTGTAATCCCAGCTCTTGGGAGGCTGTAAACAGGCAGTCACTATGAGTGCAACCTAGTAGCAAGACCCTGAGCACCCTGTAGACCCTTCCCTAAAAAATACAGGATAAAAAACTAAAAAGACTTTTACTTTGGAATGGAGGTCAGGTGGAAAGAGGATATATTTGGGAGTATAGAGCACGTCCTAGAAAGGAGGACAGAGGGGACACCCAAAGCACGATGCCAGTCCCATCTTCCCACCTCAGTTTGAGAAGTGGGCAGGCTCTCAACACCTAAGCTCTGCTAGCCAGAGCACATTTGTTAGGCAGTCTTTTGGGGATAAGGTGTCCAAATCACAGAGGGCTTCTCTTCCTCCCTGCCCCGTCTAAGATGGTAAAGTGGTTCACAGAGCCAGGGTTCAGCTTAATGACTGCCAGGAGCGGAAGCCTTCGTGGGACTCTCAGCTCAGGCTCTTCGCCAGTCCTGGCTGTAGAGCGACAGACCAGACCCTTCTGTGGAATGGCACGCCTGCCAGATGGCATACCAGCACCCACAGTGGTGGGAGGTCCGGGCCCAGCTCACGCGTCCGCAGCCTGGGCAGCATCCCTACCTGCCGGGCGAGCGCGCCTCATACTCTGTTCCTTCTCCAGTCCGCCCAGTCCAGGCCATTGCTGCTCTCCCTGTCCCCCAAGCTCCAGTGCAGGTGTTCTCTGCGCTCTCACTCCAGGAAAGCAAGGCTTGGGGAGACATGTGTTCCACATTCTGGAAAAAGGTGCTTCAATCTGAGTCCCTCTGGTTCTGCCATTGATGTTCAAAGTAATTCAGAATTTTTTTTCTTTTGGTGACATCAGGTTTTTATGATGAATTTCTTGCTAAATAAAGACATTTTTGAAAAAGTAGGTATTTATGCTTCTCCTCAAGTTTTGAGAGCTACTGCTGTGGTGGGTGGGAAGCCCTGTGGGAATGGAAGTTAGGGGACATGAAATGCCCCAGGTACTCCACATGCCACATGTGAAGGGCACCCCTGCTCCTGGGACAGTGCTGGGCACTGGGAGGGGTTGGTGGACGGAGCACCATCCCGGGGTAGGTCAGTCACTGGGAAGACCACGGGGCTGCTACTAAAACATAAAACCCAGCAGACACAAGCTTCCCACCTCCTGTGCTTCACGCTTCCTGTGCTACTGTCTTCTCAGAGCCCAGAATTAGCTTTGATCTGGTGGCAAATCACAGCCATCTAAGGCTAATATAGATGGCTCCTTCGTCTCCAGCCTCACTCAGGAGAGCTGCTGCCTGGATATCCCAGAATAGCAGCTACATTTGTGCCTGAAATGCACATCGGTGGCACACTGAGGGATGTCTGGCCCTAGGGTTAACTGTACTACACAGCCCGGGCTGGTCTCCAACCTGCCACCCTCCTACCCCAGCCTCCTCACCCGGCTCCTGGGTTAATGTTAACCTGGCACACTTGGTCTGCAAATGACATGATTTCATGAACATCACTGCTGCCTAGAGAAAATCTTCCCCCTCTTGACTCCATCTGAGCATCTCAGAAGTTTCTTATTCTGAAAGTAATGTGAATTCATTACAGAAAACTTGAGAGTTGTGTATCAAGAGAATTGTTTTGCTGTTGTTGGCTTTGTTGAGTGGGGTAACAGATACCCCATGTTTGGAGAAGTGAGTTGCTGCCTGTTAATAAAGAACAAGGAGTAGCAAAGCCTTGTTGGGAAGCCACAAACCAGCCAGCTGGGTTGCTGCCCAGGAAGACAAGGAAGGGGATGCCTTGCTTGGCTTGTGGCTGCACAGAGTGGAGACAGGAGTTTGGGCATGGTGGCACATGAATCCAGCACTCAGGAGGCTGAGGCAGGAAGAACCTGTGAGTTTGAGGCCAGCCTGGGATACATAGCAAGACTCTGTCTCCAAAAAAAGGAGACCAGATGCAGAGCTAAAGGAAATACAGGAGGGCCTTGGATTGTACAGTGTAAGATCTCAATCACCTTTCCTACAAAATCTTCAGTACAAAGTGAAGTGCTTGCTGCTTATGGACACAGAGGCACTGAGTCTCATTTAATGATAGGCTTAGAGCAGTAACAGTCCTTTTTAAAATTAATTTTACTGGTGCTCTTTTGGTACACAGAGTGATGACAGTCACCATAGGGAATGTGTACCTGTACAGGACATATCTTGATTCTTCTTTTGTTTCCCTATTACCCACCCTTCCCTTCTTCCCTTCCTTATTTAGCAAACCTTTAGGGCCAGGAAGATAGCTCAGTTAGAAGAAGCATTTACCTGGCAAGCACAAGGTCCTGAGTTCAATCCCCAGTACTGAAGAAAAAAAAAAAAAAAAAAAGCTTTGTCTAGTTTTTCCTTTTATCGTTTTTCTTTCTCTCTTCCCTGTCTTAGCTCCCTCACCTTCCCACTTAAACACTGTTTCCTGCTCCCCAGTATCTGCCACGCATGTGGGTCCTCTGTGACACTCTTGGCCTCCCACACAAGAGCGACAATATAATAACTGCACACGGGCATCCAATTTGCTTCACATAAAAGCATGGCCTCCAAGTGCATCCATGTACCTAAAAATGTCTCAAGCACATCCCTCCTTTTGGTATGATAATACTCTCCTGTGCATAAACACCATTCATCCATTGATGGACATCCAGTCTGTTTCCAAAATGTCGCTATTATCAATTGTGCTGCTAGGACCGTAAGTGTGCCTATACCGCTGTGGTGTGCTGTGTTTAACTCTTTCAGGGGTTAAAAGAACAAAGCAAGAAGGGAAATAGCGGGGTCAAGTGGAACCTTGAGTTTCAGCCTTTGGAGGACTGTCCATGCTGACTTCCATAGTGGCTGGACCAGCTCCACCCCCACCAACAGTGGACAAGGGCTCCTTTCTCTGCCACAGCCCCCCCCCCACCGTTTCCTATTGGCTGACTTCTTAATGACAGCCACTGTTTCTGGGGTGAGATGGAATCTCAGTGTTTTTTTAATGTGCATCTCTCAAAAGGCCAGCGATGCTGACCGTTTCTCCATGCATTCATTTACTATTTGTACTTCTTCACCTGAAAAGTGTCCATTCATCCCAGATTCCCATTTTTTTATTGGGTCTTTAAATTGAGGGTCTGATTTTTTTTGCAGGGGAGTTTCTGTTTTGGGGGGTTGTTTTGTCTTGTCTTGTTTTGCTTTGTGTTTAGGACAGGGTGTACAGGGTGTACAGTCCGATCTCACTAGGTCGATGGACTCGTAGTGATCCTCCTATTAGCAACCTCCCAACGCCGGGATTACAGGTGAGCTCCACCACGCCCAGGCTCAGTCTCCATCTCAGCACACCGCAGGATACAACCCCAGGCCCCTACGTCTGCCTAAGCAAGCACTTTAATCCACTGAGCTATCTGGCCAGCCCTGCTTCTGTATATATTTAGATATTACTCTTTTTTTCAGAGAAATAGCTAGTAAAATTTTTTCACGTTGCGTGGGTTACCTCTTCACTGTCAGTGTTTTCTTTTGTTGTGCAAAATAAAGTGAGCTCCCAGCTGCTGCTTCAGTTGGGGTTTTGTCCATAAAGTCTTTGCCTGTACCTGTGACTTCAGAGCTGCAGCTATTTTATCTTCTGGCAGATTAAGTTTTTAAGTTTCAATATTAATATCTTTGATCCATTTTGATTTTGATTTTGATTTAGTGTACAGCGAAAGATATGGGTCTAGGTTTAACCTTCCGCAGTGGCAAGCCAAATTTCCCGGCATCACTTATTAATGGGGTTACCTGCCCTCCAGGAAGGTGTTTGGCCCCTTTGTCAAGATAAGATAGCCATGTGTGTTTGGAGTTACTTCTGCATCTTCCATTCTGTTCCACTGACTCTCAGGCCTGGTTTTTCTGGGGGAGAAGGGAGTCTGGAGGTTGGGGCTTTTTTCAGTACCACAGTGAGTTTCTCACAGTAGCTTTGTAGTACAATTTCAAGACATGGATTGTGATGCCCCACTTTGCCCTCGTTGCCGCGATTGCGTTTGCTATTCTAGGTCTCTTCTCATTCCACATGAATTTAGGGCTGCTCTCTCTAGTTCCGCGAAGTACGCTGTTGGCCTTCTGATTGGGATTGCATTAAATCTGTGTGACCATTTCCAAAGTGAGGCCATTTTCACTATATTACTTCTGCTTCTCCAAGATCAGGGTCCAGCCTTCCATCTGCTGGAACCCTGTTTCCTCTCCTCCGTCAGAGTATTGTAGTTTTCTTTTCTTTTTTTTTTTTTTTTTTGTCTTTTTGAGACAGGGTCTCGCTATGCAGTGCAGGCTAGCCTTGAGCTCACTTTTGTAGCCCAAGCTGGTCTCGAACTTGCACCGATCCTCCTGCCTCAGCCTTGTAGTTTTCATTGTAGAGGTCTTTCACTCCCTTTTTAAACTGATTCCTAAGTATTTCCCTCTTCTTCATGTTATTATGTTGAACAGGAGTGGTGACAGCAGGCATCCTAGCACAGAGCCTTTGAATTAGCCCCAGGGACTAACACAGAAAAATCCAAAAAGGAGAAAAGGTCAATGTGCTATAGCACAAAATCACAGAAATGGCCAATTTTGACTTATTAGTATACTTCTTTCCTTTTATTATATATGTACATATTATGGTGAGTGTCTAGAGATAATAAAACTAAGACTACATTATATAAATTATTTTATTTTCCTTGTTTCTCTTCTAACATTAAATCATGATTCCTGAATGCTATTACTAGTCTTTAAAAACATGACAGTTTCCTTTTGGTGGTGGTAGTACTGGGAATTAGACCGAGGACCTCCACCCTGCCCTAAATCCCATTTTTTTTTATTTTTCATTTTGAGACAAGGTCCTGTTAAATCATTAAGCTGCCAAATATTGGCTTCAATTTGTGATCCTCCTGCCTCAGCCTCCTAGAATGCCAAGATTATAGGCCCGCATCCCTAGGTCTGGCTCAAAAACTTGATTTTAAATGTGTGCATAGTAATTTGCTTTGTTAGCGAGCTTTCTGTTACTGTAACAAATACCCAGGTTAATAAATTTACCAAAGGAAAAGGCTTTATTTTGGCTCTGCCTTCCACAATCACAGGGATGCTCCTCTCTGATTTCCTCTAGTGAGCCGCTGTTTGCTACTTCACGCTTGGCTCTATCATCCACGTGGAAGGTTTGTGCATGACGTGACATAGGGATCCAGAGACATCGTACATGGCACGGATTGCTGATTCACCCAACACCACTTAGGTGTCCTTTACCCTCTGTTCCACTGTGTGTATTGCCTCTATCTAAGCCAGGTGAGCATGTACAGGGTTCTGCTCCTGGGCTCTCCATCCGTCCCCTTTGTTAATCAGTGCATTCACAGGCCCATGTCTCGATTACTAAGGTATCTCAGAGTTTCAATCCTTGAGCTTGTTCTGCAAGAGCGCTTTGTTTTCCCACCTTCATCTTTTATTTCTTATTGCTGTGTAAGAATTCCTCACCGGCAAGCCTATTAATCTTTGTCTTTTACTTGGGTTATATTTTCCCTATTTGTCATTTGACTTCTGATTTATTTAGTGTTCATTGGGGCAGCACATATACTAAAATTGATTTATTTAGGGTCTCTCTTGCCATAGAAAAATACTAAATTCTTCCAAAATGAGGTCTATTGATCTTTTATGATTTTGGTGACCCCCATCACTTTTATGCATAGGCAAGCTTTCCCTAACCCCCATGAAGTTTAAGCATAATGCTTGTAGTCACCATACAGGGGACATGGGACTATAAGTCCCATGAACCTAAGTACCTTTTGCTACAAAATAACTGAAAATCCTCACTGACTGTAGCAGGGAAGTTGGGGTTTCAGTTCAAAAGTGAGAGAAAAAAATCAATCCTGAAAGAAATTCTGGAAATGCAAATTCTAACAAAATGACCACTTCCCTCCCTGCATCCTGAAAGGAATACCACTGCTGTTTCATCTGATTTGAGTGGCCAGCAGATGGACCCCCTCCACAGAGGGGCTGTGATGTGAGGGTCAGCAGCTGGGGCCCTGGGTTTCAAAGAGTGCAGTGAGGGCTGCCACCGAAGCACCCTGGCTCTGCGCTGCCCGGTCCCAGGCCTCAGAGAGAGCCTTCTGGGACAGGGCCATGTCACCCACCTTGGCTTCAAGGGGCTGCTGGAGCTGCTAGCCAAACTGAGTTTTATAACTAAGCCTGAGCAGCACAGCGGTGGGGACTCAGCTCCCAGAATTCCCTGGTTATTGTCTCTTCTGGAAGTGGGAGTGAGGGGAGATACTAGTTTGGTTATTTAATTTCTTTTTGACAAAGCCAAATCCCTAAAGTGATTATTAACAGGCAGGATAGAAGCCCAACTGATGACATGAAAATGTGGTTTTCATTCTAGCCTTATTTTGATCCTGTGCTTGGTGTTGTTTTTTTCTTTGCCAGAGTGGGGGTGAAAAAGAAGAAGAAGAATAAAACCTCTCTTGGCACTGTGTGTGTTATACTTAGTTCGGGCCAAAGAGAGTTGTATGGGAAAATTTGCTGTGTGCCATAAAACCATTTGATTTTCCTTGATCCATGGTTTTAAAAAAGCAGATCATTACCTATAATAAAATTTCCCAGATAGATAGATAGACAGACACACAGACAGACAGATGGAGAAAGAGTAGGAAAGCAAAAAGCAAGCCCATAGAGCCACATGCTTTAAAATAAAACTTTTCGGGCCTGGCGGAATGGCTCAGTGGTCTAAAGCACCTGCTTGGGAAAGCTTGGGCGGCTTCAGGGACCACGGTTCGATCCCCGGGCACCACATGCTGCACCAGCCCTGCCCTTGGGGGCGGGCTGAGCTGGCCATAAAAATGAGTGAATAAACAAGCAAAGGTTCTGAAACAAGAAATAAATAAATAAAATAA
>PVJA010039397.1:0-19157 GCA_004027025.1 Myocastor coypus | reverse complement strand
GGGGGGGGTGCGGGGGAAAGGGAAGGCAGGCCAAGGATCCTGACCCAGCTGGCGCTCGGGCTCAGCTCCCAGCGGTGGGGTTTGGGCTGGGCTGGGACAGGAAGTTAGTCTCGGGAACGCAGAGGAGGGGCAGAGGGGCGCAGGGGCTTACCCGCAGCGGGTGCGCAGGCTCAGCTCCCAGCGGTGGGGTTTGGGCTGGGCTGGGACAGGAAGTTAGTCTCGGGAACCTTTTTTTTTTTTTTTAATTGTGGCATTCTTGCATGTGATTTTAGGAACAAGACCCCGGCCGACACACGTGGTGTCACAAGGTAAGGAGCTGGCTAGGAGGTCTGCAGGACTCACAGGGGCTTGCGCCTCATCTGGTGGGGGCTCAGGGATGAGCCCGGGAGGAAGGCCCGGGCATCGGCATGGAGTCTGAATGGAAACTGTTAATATCATTCACCCCCAACTGAGCAGAAGGTAAAAGGGCTGTCAAGTGGTGTCATACCTTAGCCAGGAAAAATGGCGCTCGCCTGGAGTCTCAGCTACTAGGGAGGCTAAGGCAGGAGAATTGCTGGGGATCGGGAGTGTGAAGTCATCCTAGGTCTCAGAACAAGACCTTATCTCCAAACAAAACAACTGCACGCTGGGAACATTTCTAGTTTCTGGGAAGGCTGAGGCAGAAGAGTCACAAGCTGGAGGCCAATCTGGACACCTGAGTGAGATTTTACCTCAAAAATAATTGGTGGAGTGAGCTCAGTGGAGGGACCTTTGCCTAGGGGGTAGGTCCTATCCAGAGCAACACAAGGACACACACACACACACACATATGTACACACATGCACACACATGCGTGCATGCCTGCACACTCACAGAAAACATATGGGGAGGAGAAACTTTCTCCTGGGTCTGTACTCCAGGGCAGCAGTATTAACAATGAATGTAAATGCATTACATTTTTTAGCAAATGGCAAAGACTTCCAGGCTGGATAAAAGTAAACTAAGGTGAAAACTCAGCTCCATGGTGTTTACAAGAAATCAACTTGAAATTAAATGTCTTAGTTTCTTTTCTGTTGGGGAAAAGGTTGACTTAGCTCACAGTTTCCATACTCAGCTGGCTCCAAGCCAGGGTGGCACAGGGCAGAGGGCAGCCGTTCGTGGCAGCCGAAGGCAACAAAAGGAAGGGAGGGAGAGAAACAGAAGCTCCTTTCTGTCCTTTATGTTGTGCCCAGCCCTCCAGACCAGGGTGATGCGGACCCAGCCGCCTCCCCTTCGTCCCGTAACTGTACTCCCAGTCAACCACACTCTGCAGATCTGGCCACCTCCAAGCTCCGCCCCTGCCTCCCTGTAACTGCAGGAGGCTTTGAGGAGACCTCCAGATAGAAACTGCAGCACTAGGAGATGTAAGAAGGTGACAAATAAAGGTTGGGGCTGGGTGTGGAGGCCCACATCCACAATCCCAGCAGGTAGGAAATTGAGGCCGGAAGATCGCCGGGAATTTCAGGCCAGCCTGGGCTGCATAGTGAGTCCGAGATCAGCCTGGACTACACGGCAAGAGCCTGATTCAAAACTGAATGAAAAAGGACCAGCCAGATAGCTCAGTGGACTAAAGCCCCTGCTTAGGCAGATGCAGGGACTGGGGTTCGATCCCCAGCATGCTATGCCAGCTACGCCCCGGGGTGCACTGAGACAGCCCCTGAGACAAGGCATAGTGGCATGCGCCCATCATCTCAGAGCCTGGGAGGCTGAAAACAGGAGGATCACTACAAGTCCAGTGTGTGTGGTGAGACCCTGTCGGCCCTATGCTAAATACACATACAAAACTGAATGAATGAACGAATGAATGAAAAGGCTGGGGTGAAGTTAGTATGAGGCAAATTCAAGACCCCGGCGGAAGGGGGAGACTGTGACCTACTCTTGCTTTGATGTCTTTAAATAGTAGCCCTGACATACATTCATTCGGATGGAACACAATTAATAAGTTTGGCTTAACAGTTGAACTTTGTACCATACAAATAAAAAATACTCCTTTCTCTGCCAGAGCCCATCAAACATTTATGAAAATTGATCATCTATTAGGCTACGAAGAAAAACTTCAATTGAATCCTTGAAGTAGATACAGGAAAAGCTTCAGTCTTTGACCACAGGGCAATTAGGCTGGAAATTACTAACGAAAATTTAAATTAAAATGCCAACCATTTGAAAATTAAAAGCCACTTTAGTACATAACCCTAAATACAACCTACAGGACAAACGATGTAGAAGAAAAGCCAGTGCAAATACTATGTATCTGAACATACGGGAACATGGTGAAAACAGTTCAGGAGAAATCAATTTCATACACCACTGTTAGGAATTCTGTGACTGAGATCGGATGCAAGTCAACCAGCTAAGATCCAGCTCGATAAGAGAAAAAAAGGAAAAGAGACAGAAGGAATCGATGAGGATCAAAAGCAAAAATCTAGTACGCTAGAAAAAAGTAAGAAAATAGAAAATAACGCTGTGCCTCTGGGTTCTGAGGGTCTAATAGATTAGGGCGACCTCCCGAAGCTCCAATGAGCAAACAAATAGACCAATAAGACACAAAGTAAAAATTAAAAAGAACGTTTTTCAATAGGCTGAGACAGGAATATTGGGAGTTCCAGGTCTGCTTGGTCTATATCTTAAAAGCAAAATAAAATTATGCTATATAAGATCTTATTGTAATAGATTTGAAAATGTAGATAGATGGATATCTATAGCAAAAAAAACATATAATCAACAAGTGGAGGGAATAAAAAGTGTATCACTAGAGGACAAATAGAAATCTGTTAAGGTGGTAAAAAGAGCTATTTTGTAGAAGAGCACAAGTTCTTGACTCTCTTACCCAGAAAGAAAGAAAGAAACAAGTTCTTGACTCTCTTACCAAGAAAGAAAGAAAGAAAGAAAGAGAAAGAGTACTGGGCTTTAAACCCAAGGTCTCCACACTAGGCTACATGCCTGGCCCTTTTCTATTTGTTACTTTGAGACAGAGTCTCGTTAAATTGTTAAACAGGCAAGGCCGGGAATGAGTTCTGCAGTCTTCCTGCCTCAGCCTCCCCGAGCATCGGGCAGTGTGTGCCACAATGTCAAGCTTGGCTAGCTCCTTCAGATGGTCTTTTGGGGCACAGGCAAGATGGGACACTCCCCAGCTCCCCAGCCATGGCAGGAACACAGTGCAAACCTAAAATGAGGGTTGGTGGACAGACCCCTTCTGCTTACGAACAGGATGAAGATCAGAAGCCACATAAATGCCGGCAAGGCATCCTGGTCAGAGTTCTGCCCTACAAAAAGCTCAAATCTGTTCGAATGAGCTCAGAAAAAGAGAGAGCGATTCACTGTCACATTCAGAGGCCTTGCAGGACCGCCAAAGGAGGCAGCCGGGCGTGGGGTGCAGGCCTCAGGCCCAGCACTCAGGACGCTGAGGCAGGAGGATCCCAGAGCTCCGGACTACTGGGGGGTCCAGAGCTCAGGAGTGCATGGCTCACCTTCTTGGTAGAGAAGAGTGCTGTCCCACTCCCAGGCCACCAAGGCAGAGTCCCTGTCACATTGACTGTTGGTGCCTCTCAGGGTCCTGAGTCAACAATCAACAGTGAAAGGGTGCTGCGTTCCCACAGCAGCAGTGACACCGGCCTCAGCCTCCCTGTCCCCTCTCAGGCCAGTTCTACCTTCCCTAGGTGAGACAGAAAGGTGACAGTCAAGTGGAGATAATGTGCACCGTTCCCAGGCAGAGCCGCCACTCCCCGTCTCTGAGCTCTGGCCTCAGGGTCTCCATCCCAGCATCAGCACCAGAGAACACCCATCTTGGGAACAGACAGTCCTGAGCCCATCGCGGGCCGCAAGCGCTGCCTGGACCCAACTTCATAGAAGCAAGAAACAGCCTTCACTCTAGCACTCTAGGAAGTTGAAACAGGAAGATCAGAAGTTCAAATCCAGCCTAAGAAGTGTGTGAGAACCTATCTCAAAGGAAGGAGTGGGTCTGGGTATGCAGCTCCAGGCAAAGGCCCTGGGTTCAGTCCCAGGACTAGTGGGGCGGGGGGGGGGGGAGACAGAGACAGAGACGGACAGGCAGAGAGAAAAGAGCTCATGAAATCTGACACTGTTACTGCAGCACAACCTAGCTCATCCTGACTGATCTGAGGACTTCCGTCTGTCTCAAGCAGAGAGCCAATGCCTCGACGCGCCCTCACCGAGCTGTGGCACGTGGCAAGGCTGCCTGGCGAGGTCTCCAAGTTCCCACCGCTGAGCGCGCTCTGGCCCACGCAATAAGACAGGAGAAGTAAAGCACAGCAGCCTGCAAGGAGGTGAAGGGAAAGGTCTCCGTGCTGCGGTGACAGGCCCGTTGCCTTGGAAACCCAAACAGGAACCAAATGAAAACCTAGGAGACAATACAAGAGTTCTCCCCAGTGTGGTCAGTTATAGAACTCACCTTGAGAAGATGCTCCCTGCCTCCTGCTTTTTCTTGGATTGGGTTTTGTTTCTCTCGGGGGATTTAAAAGTTATAAACCTAATTGCTTTCTTTTAAAAATCACCTTCAGCTGGTGTGGTGGGGTGCACCTGGGCTACTAAGCAAGACCCTTGTTTTAAGAAAGAAAGAAAGAAAGAAGAAAAAAAAAAGAGACCAGCTAAATAGCTCAGCAGATGAAAGCATCTGCAAGCTGGCGCAGGGGCCAGGGGTTTGATCCCCAAGCCTGCTGTGCCGGCCCCGCCCCCAGGGCCCTCTGAGACAGCAACTGAGACTGGGTGTGGCTGGCACGTGCCTGTAATCCCAGCTATGGGAGGCTGGAAGCAGGCGGATCACTATGAGGCTGATCCAGTAGTGAGACCCTGAGCACCCTGTGGACCCTTCCCTAAAAAATACAGAAAAAGGGAAGGGGTTATCTGCAAATTCTCCTTGTGCCTGAGTGACTTAATGCAGGCAACATGCTCTTCATTTTTTTTTTAGACATCACAAGGTCTCGGTGTAATTTACCTCCAGTCCTACCTTCTTATCACCGTGCAGAAACTGCCCGGGGTTCAGTCCCGCCGTCATTCAGTCTGACACTTGTCACTGTGGCCGCTGCAGCTTGCAGCCGCTCTCACTCAGCTTCCACCTGCGTTGCCGTAGCTGGCTTGCCACTCCCTGGATCTCTCGCTTGTAGGAGGACTCGGCTTCCCTCTCCCTTCCTAACCTTTTATTCTCTCAGCAGATATCTGGGCACGCTGAAGTCCTTTGTGCTCATCTCAAATACCTTTATTGGGCCTTCACTCTGTTTTTTTCTATTAAATATGAAGAATTTCTGTTTTTTTTAAATTTTTATTTATTTATTTTTTTTCTTGTTTCAGAACCTCTGTTTGTTTATTCACTCATTTTTTATGGCCGGCTCAGCCCGCCCCAAGGGCAGGGCTGGCGCAGCATGTGGTGCCGGGGATCGAACCGTGGTCCCTGAAGCCACCCAAGCTCCCAAACAAGCGCTTTAGACCACTGAGCCATCCCGCCGGGCCAAGAATTTCTGTTTTAAGGTAAAGTCTTGCCCTGCAGTCCAGGCTGCTCTTGAACTCACTATGTGGCTCATTGTTTTTAAATTGTTTTTTGATTTTTTTGTATTTTAGGGAAGGGTCTACAGGGTGCTCAGGGTCTCACTACTAGATCTGACTCCTAGTGATCCCATTTACAGCCTCCCAAGAGCTGGGATTATAGGCTTGAGACACCACGCCCAGTCTCAATTGCTGTCTCAGCATGTGGGGGATGGGGGAATCGGACTGGCACTGCAGGCCTGGGGATCAAACCCCCAGCCCCTGCCCCTGCTTGTAGGCGCTTTAATCCTCTGAGCTATTTGGCCAGCCCTCACTTTGTGGTTCAGACTGGCTGAGAACTCCTAGCGATCCTCCTGCCTCAGTCTCCTAAGTGCTAGGATGACAGGTGTGCGCCCCAGCACCTGGCTTTGTGCCCTCACTCTGAATGACACTCTAGTTGAGACCAACAAATTCTTTAACTCTCTGAAGGTGCCACTGCACTGCCTGTGTGGTTTGCTGTCCCCGTGGGCCATGGAACCATGGGGAAAGTGCACGTCTGCTCTGCCAGGTCCCCGTGTGACCGTGCCAGAGGCTGCTCTCCGGCTGGGCTCTGCCAAGCAGCTCAGGCAGCGGCTGGCTCCGGCTGACAGGCGCAGTTGTTGGGGTCACTGTGACAGAAGAACCACAGGCCAGTTTCAGGTACACTACTTTTTTTTTTTTTTTTTTTTTCCGGGTATACTACTTTATTTTCACACATGTATAGAAGAGAAGCCTACAGTCATGGTGTTGGTGGGGTCCGCTACTCCCAAGGCCTCTTCCTCGGCTTACAGATGGACCCCCTCCAGTGCCACTATGAGGGACCCATCCCCATCCTGATCTCTTACGTGGTCACCTGGTGACACTGGACAAGGGACAGGGTGTCCAAAATGACCTAAGATTCTGAAAGGAGAAGCCACAGCACCTCCCGAGGCCTGGCCTTGGAAGTAGAGTGACATCATCTCTGCTACCTGTGATTGGTCAAAGCAAGAAGCAAAGCCAATCCTGACTGGGCGGGGAAGGATCGTGAGCAGCCTGGGCTCCAATGCTTTGGCAGGAGTGTCCTCTTCAAGGGACAGCAGCCTAATCAGGCCACCAATGGAGAAGTGGGGCTCTCCTGGGTCATTACTGTAACCAGAATGCCTTGAGTGACACTGAGTAGCAAAGGTGACTTAAACTCTGTCACTTCATTTTCTATCTTTAAAGGTAGAGCTGAGTGTGGCAGCTCATGCCGGGAAACCTAGCATGCAGGAAGCTGAGGCAGGAGGAGCTCTGTGAATTCAACCCCAGCCTAAGACTTTCTCCAAAGAGAGACAGACAGACAGATAGACGCACAGACGCACAGACAGACAGAATAACCAAAAATGTTGTTTTTAAGACTTAATCTTACTGAGGTAGTGTATAATGCTTGGAACACTGTCTTTAGCACAGAGGTCCTCAGAGATATGTTCTTGCCCTCTGGGGCCATTCATGTGTGTGTGTGTGTGTGTGTGTGTGTGTGTGTGTGTGTTCCACACAGCATGTTTGGCACCACTACCTAGCTGTGATTCCATTACTTATGTTTCTTGGAGTTGGGCCCCCAGGCTTCACACACGCTGGCCCAGAGCTCCCCTCAGCACACTGTTGAACTCTTCTTGGTTCTGGAATATTCTCAGACGTTACCATGCTGGTTGCAGTGCCTGCCCCCATCTCCTCGTAATCCTCCGCCTTCTAGCCGGACCTAATGGGGCACACTTCTAATCCCAGCACTCTGGGAGGCTGAGGCAGGAAGATCAAAAGTTAAACAGAATTTAACATCAGACAACCTGGCAATTTAGCGACTTAGTGAGGCCCTGTCTCAATATAAAAAGAGAAAAGAACTGGGGGCAGAGCTCAGGGTGAAGGCCAGCATCACAAAGATGATATTGACAGTGACAGGGACAGAGACCGGCCTCTCCTGGGCTGTCTGCGAGCCCCCCAAGGTGGTCCCTCTTTCCCTGTGTCTCTAACCTTGCTCTCTGGCATTGTCTTGGCCGGCTGAAAGCTGAGCCATTCCCTCAGTGCTGTCTCCAGGTTTATCCGACTAGGTCTGCTCTGCTTTTCGTCCATCCGGGGAACTTCGGATTCCCACGACTCCTGCGCTTGTACTCTGAGGCCTGTTTTCCCCTCGGGTCTGCCTCTTCCTTTCTCACCACGCCTTTTTTGTTTCCTCGCGCCTCACACTTGCTTTCATCCAAGCTGCTTGCCCTGCACCTCCTCCGGCACATACTGTCCTCGGGTCTTGGTAGTGCTGTCACCCTCTGTGTGTCCCCTGCCCTGTCTGCAGGGCCCACCCACCCACAGCCGCCAGCTGGTGCATGTCAGATCAGAGCAGTGGTTCTCAACCTTTCTAATGCCGTGACCCCGCAATACAGTTCCTCATGTTGCGGTGACCCCAAACCAAAAAATAATTTTGGTGGCTACTTCAAAACTGTAATTTTGCTCAGGACCAGCCTCAACTGCATAGCGAGACCCTGTCTCAAAAAGACAAAAAAAAAAAAAAAAAAAAAAACAACTGTAATTTTGCTACAGTTATGATTCGGGATGGCTTTAGGTGACCCCTGTGTTTTGGTCGTTCGATCCTCGCCAGGGTCGCAACCCACAGGTTGAGAACCACTGGATCAGAGCCACATTCTGGTCTGTGTCTCACCTCAACCACCAGCACCTGGGGAATCTTCTGCCCTTTCTCTGGAGGTTGTGAGCTTGGTATTGTTGAATTCTGTCCACACCCCTTAGCAGGAGGCCTGACACCACCAGATCGGTCTGCTGGGTTCCTCGGTACATTACCTAGCCAGTCGTTTAGAATCAGTAAGGCACTGGGTGTGGTGATGCAAGCTTGGGAGGCTGAGGCAGGAGGATCTCCATGAGCTCAAGCCCAGCCTGGGCTACTTGGTGAGTTCCAGGCCAGTCTAGACACACATAGCAAAGCTCTGTCTCAAAAAATACTGGGAAGCAAGAGGATCAATTTGAGGCCAGAAAACCAAATTTAACTAATTAAAATAATATCAGTAAGGAGAAGGCAGACTATTTATTTTTGAGACAGGATCTTGCCATGCAGCCCAGGCTGGATTCAAACTTGTACCTATCCTTCTGTCTCAGCCTCCCAGGCGCTGGCATCAGAGTCGTCCGACACCATGCCGGGCATGGGCTGTTCATTCAATGGTATTAAGGCAGCCATTGGGTACTTCGGGACAGGCTGTGGGGGGCTGTTAGCCTGAGTGTAACCCATAACTAAAACAAAGTGTAGGCAAAAAGAAAACTTAAATATAATAGCGGAGCTATAAAAGTGCTCGATGAAAATAACGTGATGGGCAAAGGCTGTTTAATTATTCAACAGATGGTAAAAATCCTCCTGAATCTCTGACAACAAAAAAGTTTAAAAGTCATGCACAGCAAAGATGCATGAAAGAAAACAAAAGCAAGTGGCTAATTAGGAGAATATTTACAGAGATGGCGAAGGCCAGGGATCCTGGGAAGTGGCCGAAGGGAATGAACCGGCTGTTCACAGGACGGAGGCCCACATGGCCAACATGCAACACGCGTGTAAAATGAGTTCCACCACTAATGGCGAAAGAAACCCAAGTTAGAACAAGACACCCTTCACCTTACCAAAGGGTCAAAAAGGTCAAAGAGATGAGATGCCCCTGAGTGGCAGGGATCAGGATCTATAAGGTCCCCCGGCCTCGTGGGGGTGTGTAGTATGCAGGGTGGCAGTGTCTGGGAAGGGGTGTCAAGCTGAGGTGATGGTGCAGGAGGCTGAGGTAGGAGGGTCACTGCTAGTTCAAGGCCAGCCTGGGCCATATAGTGAGACCCTGTCTCAAAAAACAAAATAAATCAGTCTTTTGGGACATCAGAGGACCTGGGCAGCCTTTGTGGAAGGGCCCTAGATTGATGGCCCATGCATTCCACACGGATTTCGGGGAACACGTGGGTAAATAAATGATGCTTTTACAGCTTTCTCCCAAAGAGAACACACAGTAGCCACAGGGGTGGATGGAGCACAGGGTGTGTCCTGCCCCTGAGCGGTACACAAGAGGCTGCGGTGGGCCTGAAGGTGCCTGCCACCTGGCCCAGGCCACAGAGCTGCGTGACCACCCCACCCCCATGCGAGGACTCCAGGCAGGCGAGGGCAGGGGGAGCGACGGCAGCCTTCGGGGCAGCGTGGGGAAAAGCAGCCGAGCATGTCCCAGTTTTGCAAAATACAAAGCGGCCCCAGTGTGCGGGGAGAAGCAGTGGGGGGGGGGGACAGCTTGCGCGGGAGCCAGCGTAGGGACCAAGCAGTGGCTTTTATTTTCTGCAGTGCACAGAGAGCGTTTGCAGCCAGAGCAAAATAGCAGCAGACAAAACGGCCTCCACACCTGGCATGGCCACACCAGCCCCAGGTTTGTCCTGGGCTCCGTGGCAGTGGGCAGCAGGGCCCCCTGGCACCTGTGCCCTGCGCTGGCCGCTGGCTGTGTCTCCTCCTGGCGCTGTCCTCCCTTCCCCGCACCCGCTGGCTCTGGCTCGCTCTTTGCAGGCATTGATTTTTCATCCTTCAGCAGAGCCGGGAAGCGAAAGCGCATCCTTGGATCAATGAGCCGAGCCGTGGTTCTTTCTGCCCTGCCTGGTGCCTGAGGGAACCTGGCCAAGGCAGGGAGCACCAGCTGCCCCAGGGGGCCAGAGGCGCAAGGGGGCACGGAAATCAGGGCCTGGCAGGTGGAGCTGAGGTGTACAGCAGGGGAGCACTGGGGTGTGGCAGTGGGAGCAAGGGACAAAGTATAGCCAAAAATATGTTTACTTTTTTTAAAAATGGGGCTGAGGAGATAGCTTGGTGTCCTAAACACCTGCCTGGCAAGCACAATGACCCAGGCTCCATCCCCGGTACCACATGCAGCAAGCGGGCCACAGAACCAGGCATGGCGGTGCATACCTGTAATCCCAGCACTGGGAGGCTGAGACAGGAGGATCACCATGAGTCTGAGCTGCGGAGCGAGACCCTGTGCCAAATGAATAAACAAAAAGATTAAAAATAAATAAATAAATTTTTTTAAAAATGTATTACAGGGCTGACCAAATATCTCAGTGGAAGCCGGGTGTGGTGGCTCACGCCTGTAATCCCAGCACTCGGGAGGCTGAGGCAGGAGGATTGGTGCGAGTTCGAGACCAGCCTGGGCTACAAAAGTGAGCTCAAGGCCAGCCTCAACTGCATAGCGAGACCCTGTCTCAAAAAAGACAAAAAAAAAAAAAAAAAAAAATCTCAGTGGATTAAAGTGCCTGCAAGCAGGTTGAGGGGCCAACGGGTTCTAAACCCAGGAATACCGTGCCAGGCCTGTCCCCAGGGCATACTGAAAGGACAATTGAGACTGGGTGGGGTGGCCATGCACCTGTAATCCCAGCTCTTGGGAGGCCGTAAACAGGCAGATCACTAGAAGTGCTATCTACTAGTAAGACCCTGAACAACCTGTAGACCTTTCCTGAAATACAAAAAAAAAAAAAAAAAAAAAAGCATTATGGTAAAAGACCCACGGGTGAGAGTCCTGCTTGCCCCGTCTGCGGCAGTCCTCTTTTCTGAGGGCCATTGGCTGCACTATCACGGCTGCCTTGGGATTCAGAATCAGTGCTGAACCTTCGCTCCCCTGGTCATTTTGGATTGGCAGATAGTCAGTTGCATGGCACTGGATGTGGTGGATACGGCGGCCGAGGACGCAGCAGCGGGCTCCTCCCAGCTGCCTCCGCCGGGTGGCGCGTCACCTGCACCCCAAGACCCTGGGGGAGGGCACTCCAGAGCTGCAGCAGACTGGGCACGAATGGGGGTGGGGCGGGCGGGGTGAGAGGTGTGGTAGGGGTGGGGGAGGGGAGGGGATTTGCGGCCATGTGCCCAGGCTGTGCACAGTTTTAGGTGCAAACACTCAGTCTCTTTCAACCCTTTGGCACACGTGTGGGGGTGCGGGCCAGGGTGGGGGTGCATGGCAATGGAGGGGGAGGTGCTGTCCCAGGTGGGTACCAGGCTCCCCTGGGGCTGCTCTCTACCCTGCAAGTCCACAGTGCACAGAGGCCACAGGAGCTGGGACCCCTGCTCACCCACTTTGGCCACCATAGGCGTACACAGGCCTTGGGCCCCTGCCCTCTTCTGAGTGCTCCTGCCCTGGGGCCAGAGCTACGACTAACTGCCCTGGGGACTTGCACTTCACCTGCCTCACACCCAGCCTGCAAGCTTCAGGGAGCCAGGTGGGGACCGCCGGGGCCCCCCCAGCTGTATCTGCTGCGCCTGCTGCCTGGCCTGGCACCAACAACGGCTCGGCTTGCCAAGCGCGGCAGTGTGCTCGAGAGGCGGGGGAGGAGGATTGCTGCGAGCGAGGCCGGCAGGCGCTCCACAGAGGGACCCTGTATCAAAACAACAAAAATAAAATCAAGAGTTACCCAGTGCGGGACGTGGTGGTATGCGCCGATAGCCCCAGCACTTGGGAGGCTGAGGCAGGAGGATCGGTGTGAGTTCAAGACCAGCCTGGGCTACAAAAGGGAGCTCAAGGCCAGCCTGGACCACACAGTGAGACCCTGTCCCAAAAAAGACCAAAAAAAAAAAAAAAAAAAAAAGTTACCCAGCACCTGTGCACAGTGAGTACCCAAGAGTTATCACCACCACGGTGACACGGAAATGCCAGCCCTCTGGAGACGACAGAGCAGGTGATGGTGTTGGGCCCCCAGGTACCCCAGCACTCAGGCTGCAGTTACCTGTGAAGGCCTAGGAGGGAGAGAGACTCTGCCCTGAGGCTCGGGTCAGTGATGCCGGTGACGGTGACAGTGACGCTAAAGGGCCCACATGCTCCCGGGAGTGGCAGGCGGAGCCGGTCCCAGCACCCTGTCTCCCCTCTAGCTCCAGCCTGGCCCAGGCCGACTCCTGCCCGGGCCCTTTGCACTTGCTGCGCTGCCCTGTGCTGCCCTCCTTGCCCAGCCTGGCAGACCTCTGCCCGACCTTCGCCCGAGCCCCACCTGAGGCCCTCCCAGAGGCGCTCTCAGGGTCGCCACAGCCCAGCTGTGCGGCGCGCTTGTTCCCTGGCTCCTGCGTGCTCTCCCCCACCGCCACTCGAAGGCCCGCACTACGGTAGGCAGGCGTGTGGTTCGGCACTCAAGTGCTCGGTAAGGATTTGGGCTTTGGGCACGGACGAGCGCTGGCCTGGCATGCCTCAGGCCGTGGCTCCCAGCCCCACAGTAAAAGGGCCGTGAGGGCAAGAACAGGGTCTGAGTTCCAACCTCCACCCTGTGGAGGAAGCACCGGTGTCCCTGGGCCCATAGGTGACCTAGAGCAATCACACCACCTCCCTGATCACCTCTGGCATGGAGGCCTGAGTGTGCCCCACTGTGCAGGTGGCCCAGCCCTGAACAGCTGGGCCTGTCTGACCTCCCATCTCGTAGCCAGTCTGCACCCAGCAGACCTGGCTCCCAGTGCCTCAGAGTTCACCCCACCCCCACTGGGCTCTCACTGGGTAGTCCAGACTATTCTAGAACTTGAGATCCTCCTGCCTCAGCCTCGCAAGTGCCACCAGAACAGAGAGCTCTGTGGGAGCTGAACAATGACCCTGTGACCTGTCTGTCATCCAGGACCCTGGGCCGTGGCACTGCGGGAGGGCCCACCTCAGCCTCCCTTGGCCATGGCCCGAGCTCTCTGCCCCCAAGGAGCACAAAAACGAGCTGGGGGCCCCAGATGGAGTCTAGTGCAGTGAGTTTCCCAGCAGGGCCGTCTCCATGTGTGCCCTGTCCTCTGCCCCCGGCAGAGGCAGGGGGTTTCCAGCTTGGTGGCATCACCCGTGCACCCCTCCCTGAAGGCTGGGAGCGTCTAGCCTGATGGCCATCCTTCTTCCGCCCTGGCAGGCGAGCCATTAAGCCCCAGCCCGAGCTCCCCCAGCCTGCAGCCTCAGCACTAAGTGCATTTGTGGCCATTAGCAGGAGGCCGGGCCCAGTCAGTGGGGCTAATGCACAGCCACCCGCCCTCTCGGGGGACCCTTGCAGGGCCCCATCTGTAGAGGAAGAGCCCCGGGACCTCATGGACAGGCATACAGCTTGCTCACTGCACAAGGCGCTGTCTAGGGCACAAGTAGGGACACAGTGCTGCAGCTCTGCCCTTACCCAGGGCCCTCAGGGCCCTGGCTCCAGCGGCCTTCTACACTGGGGGTGGGGGTGGGGGGTCCCGCCCCCGACTGCCCTGTTTTTACCCATTCAAATGCGGGTTGCAGGGCCCAGCAGGATGGCTCAGTGGTCTAAAGTACCTGCTTAGGAAAGCTTGGGCAGCTGTAGGGACCATGGTTCAATCCCTGGCACCACATGCTGCGCCAGCGCTGCCCTCAGGGCAGGCTGAGCCGGCCATAAAAATAAATAAATAAACAAAAGTTCTGCAGCAAGATAAATAAATAAATAAATAAATAACAAATGCGGGTTGCAGAGACCCTCCAAGTCTTAAGTAATGTTTCCTAGGGGCCCGCCAGGATGGCTTAGTGATCTAAAGTGCCTGTTTAGGAAAGCTTTGGCGGCTGCAGGGACTGCGGTTCGATCCCCAGCACCACATGCTGTGCCAGCCCCACTACTAGGGCAGGCCAAGCCAGCTATAACATAAATAAATAAAGTTAAAAAAAAAAAAAAAAAAAAAAAGCCGGGCATGGTGGCACACGCCTGTAATCCCAGCACTCAGGAGGCTGAGGCAGGAGAATCGATGTGATTTCGAGACCAGCCTGGGCTACAAAAGTGAGCTCAAGGCCAGCCTGAACTGCAGAGAGAGACCCTGTCTCAAAAAGACAAAAAAAAAAAAAAAAAAAAAAAACCTTCTGGAGCTTATTTGTCATCTGGGTATCTCCTCGGATGGCATCTCTATGCTTCCCTTGCATAGTACCAATTACCTTGCTTTGATTTTGTTTTGAGACAGGATCTCACTATGCAGCCCAGGCCCGTCTCAGACTCCTAGGTGATCCTCCTGCGTTAGCCTCCTGAATGCTGGGATTACAGGTGTGCACCACCACGCCCGGCTTTGGCAGTTCTTTCTGTGTTCCAGATATGCATCCTTTCTCACCTGTGTGGCTTACAAATAACCTTTTCCCCTACTTCTGGCTTGACTTCTTCTCTGAACAATATCGGTCTCAGAATAAAAGTTTCCATGGTGACGAAGGGCTGGTTACTCATGGTTTTTTCTCCTATGGATCAATCTGTATTCTGGTGTCCACAGAATTCTGTGATGTCCAAGTGCTTGCCTGGCAAGAGCAAGAACCTGGGTTCAACCCCGGGTTCCAAAACAAAAGAATTCTGTGAGGTCAAGTTCTTCTCCATTTCTTTCTAAAAGTCTGACCGAGACTGGTAGACCCTATCGTTGCACACTCAGGAGGCCGAGGCTGGAGGATTACCATGGGTTCGAGGCCAACTTGGGCGACATTGAGAGGTCCCGTCTCAAAACCAGATCAAAGTCATATAGCAATAAATCTCACATTTAGATCTCTGATCCGCTGTGAGTTGTATATGGGCTGAAGTAGGAGTCAAGACTCTAGGTTGTGGGCTGGGGAGATAGCTCAGTAGAATAAGCACTTGCCTGGCGAGCACAAAGTCCTGAGTTCAATCCCCAGTACTGGAAAAAAAAAAAAAAAAAAAAAAAAAAAAAAAAAGACTCTTGGTTGTGGCTGTTGAGATAGCTCAGTGGACTAAAGCTCCTCCTTAGGCAAGCACACGGACTGCGGTTCGATCCCCGGTACCACAGGCTGTGCCAGACTTGCTCCAGCATGGGCTGAGCTGGCTAGAGTCCAGGCATGGTGGTGCATGCCTATAATCCCAGTGCTGGGGAGGCTGAAAAGAGGAGGATCACCACTAGTCTGAGCTGTGTAGTGAGACCCTGCAACCCCAAACACATTTTTTAAGAAAGAAAGAAAAAATCAATAAATAAATAAATAAATAAGAGAGACTTGTATTAACTATTGTAAAAATAATAATAATACATTTTTTTAAAAGAGACTTTTTTGGGGCCCGGCAGGATGGCTCTGTGGTCTAAAGTACCTGCAGGCGGCTAGAGGGACCTCAGTTCGATCCCCGGCACCACATGCTGCGCCACCCCTGCCCTCAGGGCAGGCTGAGCCGGCCATAAAAATAAATAAACAAACAAAAGTTCTGAAACAAGAAAAAAAAATTAAATTAAAAAAATAAAAAAGAGACTTTTTTTGTATTTTAGGGAAGGGCTGACAGGGTGTTTAGGGTCTCACTACTAGATCAGACTCACAGTGATCCACCTGTGCACAGCCTCCCAAGAGCCAGGATTATGGCGTGCACCACCATGCCCAGTCTCCATTGCTGTCTCAGGGCGCCCCGGGGGCAGGTCTGGCACGGCAGGCTCTGGGATCGAATCCCTGGCCCCTGCGCCTGCCCACCTCAGAGAGACTCTTGATTGTGGAAGGAGTGGAGCTCACAGCAAGGCGTTTGCTTATCACACGAAAGGCTCTGGGTTCTGGCACAGATTTTTTGTTTTGCTGTATTGTCAGATGTCTGATTGTCTCTCAGGATTCACTAAAGAAATATAGGAAAAGCCCAAAGGCTGTACTAGGAAGGCTGGAAGGGAAGGGAAGGGAAGGACCAGGCAGCGCACCTGCCACCACCCCTCCCTCCTCCATCCCTCTGGCACCGCCATGGTCTTAGGCGCTTTGGCCAGGGTAGTCTTCGACCATCTGTTCCCTATGGAACTCCTACTCATCCCTCAAAGCCCAACTTAGACTCTGTGATTTCGAAAGTCTTCTCCAGACCTTCACTCCCTCCTCTGCTGCTGTCATTTGTCTACCTGGAGGCAGTTTACCATCTTCAGGGTGGCTTTAGACTCAGGAGATGACCTCAGGTGTCCTCTGGCTTCCCAGAGACCTTTTCATTGTTGACAAAATGGAAATTAAAATGTTACCCCCAAGCCCAAGAAGGTGGTGCAGGCCTGTTTTCCTGGCCCCCTGGGAGGCTGAGGCAGGAAAAATCACGAGTCTGAGCCCTCAGTTTGGGTAACTTAGTGATTTAACAAGAGCTGGTTTCAAAATAAAAAATACAAAAGGGGCTGGGGCTGTAGTTCAGTGTGAAGAGCCTGGGTTCCGTTCCCCGTACCACACACATGCGTGGGCACACACATTGGTGCGGGACTGGGAGAGAGGCCAGCAGCTCCAAGCCAGGTACAGGAGGGAACAGGTGCTCCACCCGAGAGGGGGCTCAGCTCCCACACCTGGCCCGCCCTTCCGAAGGGCCTGTCCCCATCCTGTCCCCAGAGGCCAGCCCCACGTGGGGATGAGGGCAGGACACTGGGAGGCGGGTGGCCCCAGCTGCTGAGCTGCGCAGGTCTCTTGATCTCTCGCTGCACCGTGAGGCGGGGCCGCAGGGCCCTGGAGATGGTCTCCATGACAACACCACCGCTCACTCCCCATCTCGGATGTAAATTAGTTACAATTTTATTAGTGTGCAGAATTTCAAGAGGCCGAATCCTGCCTGGGAAGGGAGAAGGATGCGGGGGTGGGCAGGGGTGAGCTTCCAAGGCTGCTTACTCCGAGAGCACCCCAAGTGGGCTTGTGCAGAGGCGGGCTGAGGGTCTTTGCTTGTCCCTGGCGGGTGGTCCGCAGGGTCAGCCTGTCTTGCAAGGAGAAGACATGCAGGCCTTCCCTGTCTCCTCGGCAGCAGCAGAGGACACCTGGCCCTAGGGGACAGGGAAGGCAGCCAGGACCACAGGGGTCACTGGCCATGTGGAGAGCCCTGACTCCCAGGGAAGCTGAGGGTGATTGCAGCTGTGGGCACCATGCTGTGCAGGAGCAGGCATCGCCAGGGCGGGACCTCTCTGCCAGCGCCTCCCAAGCCACCACGAGGGCCGACTCGAGGGCCACTGGCTCCCAGGGCCCCAACACTGGGCCTGAGGTAGAGGCACCGGTACGCCTGCCACCCAAAGCCAGGGGCACAGACACAGCCTGAGGGTTCCCCCAAGGAGTGGGAAGAAACCGCTGGGCTTTCTCCTAAAGCTGCAGCTAAAATCAGTCGTGTCCCTGAGGCACACCTCGAGGTGGCTCTGGCGCTCCCATGTATAGCAAGCCCTGAGAACTCGGGGTCCTCTAGGTATTCAGGCCTGGGTTTGCAAAGAGTAGGTACTGAGCAGGTGGCACCTACGGGCGGGACAGGGCAGAGGAGAGGGCAGGCGGGGCACAGCCCTGGGGACCAGGGACAGAGGGGCAGTGATGGAAGGGCGTGGGTGGGAAGAGGGACGCTGGACCAAAGGTGTGCACGAGGACAGATGGATGGATGGACAGATGGACAGACTGGGGACGGGCTCCAGGGTCACACAAGGCGCATCGCACACAATGGCCATGTCTGAGCGCTGATATCACCATGCTGGAGCTTTGTGACTCTCTGAGCCCCAGTTTCCCTAGATGGGAAGGGGGCAAGAGGAAGAGTGCTCTGCAGAGGTCACACACACACGGCTCAGGGACAGGACAGCTGCGGGGCCTGCGCCCTGTGCTCTGGGTCTAGGGCGGGGCAGCCAGCCCAACTCTGGCCTCGGGACAGGACCAGGGCCATTCTCCAGGGCCCCTCCCTCCAGGGGCCTCTGTTTTTGCAGGGGCTGCAAGATCCCTACTAGCGCCTCGGAGGGGGATGCTGGCTGCACCCCAGGGCTGAGCCTCCCCATACACACGGCAGCTGGCGACTGGCACCTGGCTCCTAGATTACGTCTGCACGTGTTGCCACCAGCCTGTGACCTGGCCATGCCACCAGGCTGGGAGAAGCCACCCTGTGCCTGCTGACCCCCTGTATGGGGAAGGGAGGCCCCTTTGCACCCGGTGGGGTGGCTGGGTCTGGAGGGTAGGGTGGAAGGAGGTGGGTGCTGGTACCAGGGATGACAGGTCACCAACCCCCCTCCTCTACACTCCCAGGGTCCCGCTCTGGGGCCCTGGGTGAGACCCTGCAGGCAGGAGGGGCTGGTCCGCCCACCCTTTCCCATCACATGTCTTGCTAATTACACCCCACACTGGAAAACTTAATTAAATCGGTGTGCAGTGTGTAATTTCAACGAGTTTGGAGGTTGGGGAATCAAACAGACAGGCCCGCCTCACGTCCTGTCCCTACAGACGGGGCCTGTTGTACACTGGCGGTCAGGGTGACGGTGACGGCCAAGCATGGTGGGGCCTGTCGTCCCGGCACTCGGGAGGCTGGGGCAAGAGGGCTGCCATGCACGTAAGGCCAGCTTGGCCTATGCAGTGACTCTGTTTCAAAACAACAACAAAAACAGAGGGGGCGAGTGAGAGACTCAGGCCTCGCAACGGGGAAAGGGGAGCCCCGCAGCAGGCTGCCTCTGTCACCGTCCCTGCCCTCTGCCTGCACCAGCTTCTAGTCTAACGTGGGTGAAGCCCAGGTTGTCCTACCCTGCCCTTGGTGACTTCACAGCAGCCGGGGCCAGCGGGCCGGGCGCAGATCCTACTCTGACATTTGAGCACAGACTTCAGCACACCTCAGCCTCAGTTTCCCTGTTGGGAAACACACCTGTGTTTTTCTGAGGCTGGATCTTCTCTCTCTCTCTCTCCCTCCCTCCCTCTCTCTCTCTACCACCTTTTCTTTTTTCTCCCTCCCCCTCCCTCTTTCTCCCTCCCCTTTCCCCTCCC